>JAFBMR010000003.1:4200000-4457122 GCA_019976455.1 Aspergillus sp. 'subgen. Cremei'
AACAGAAACAGCCAAGGCTTTCGTCCACAGCCCAGAGTTCGGAACTGTGTACCGAACTGGCGACATGGCTCGTATTGTCTGGGACGAGAGCGGCCGCCAGGTCATCGAGTTCTTGGGCAGAATTACCTCGGACCAAGTCAAGATCAGTGGTCGTCGACTTGAACTCGGCGAAATCGAATCAGTTCTTGCGACCGTTGCTGGTGTGACGGAGGTCGTTGCGGTTGTGTCGAAGCGCGACCCCCAGACACAAGGTAGTGAGCAGATTGTTGCTTGTCTTGTGTCTAGCGACAAGACCGAAAGACACAGAATTGCGCGTGAAGCAAACGAAAACACGCACGAGCACCTTTCGTCTTACATGTGCCCTACCACATATGCCTTCTTCGATTATCTTCCTCGATCCAGCTCTGGAAAGATTGACCGCAAGGCCATCTCTGCCAAGCTACTCCAGGGTGCAGGTAATGGCATTGAGTTCGTCGCTCCGCCAAAGGAAACAGTCTCGAATGGAGTCCAGGAAGAATGGGAACCCACGGATGATGCCAATGTCATTGCGCTCCAGGAACTTGTCCTGCGACTCCTCGCGGAAACCACCGACGAGGAAACATTGACAATCTCCCCCGGTGCTAACTTGTACTCCCTCGGTGTGGACAGTCTCGGTGCCATGCGCTTCCTTCAAAAGTTGAGGGACAGTGCCATCGAGGGCTTGTCTGTTGGTGATGTCCTCCAGGCAGAGACACCCAAGGGACTGGTTTCGATGATCGCTAACCGCCACCTTAGTCAGGCGAACGGTTCCCAGCTTGAGCAAGTCCTCCAGCAGAACCTCGTTGCCTTTGGTGACAGGAACCTTGCAACTTGTGCAGAGCGACTTGGTTACAACAGCAGCCAGATCAGCAAGGTTCTGCCCACTACTGCTACGCAGTCTGGTATGTTGACTAGCTTCCTGCGTAGCTCTGCGGACAAGTCGTTCGCAGCTCGCTCCTACATCTACCACACTGTTATTTCACTCGAGGCGGATGTCGATGTTGAGCGTCTCATGAACGCTTGGAACGTTGTGACAGGCAGCTATGATTCCTTCCGAACCGTCTTCTGCTGGCTGGATGACGATATGGCTCCCTTTGCCCAGTGTATCCTTGCACCTGAGGCCGTCTCCAAGCCCCAATGGAACCTGTACTCCGGCTCTTCGGAGGAGACTTTCAAGTCAGCCCTCCGTCATGCAGAGGACACTATCGACCTGAGCCGACCCACCTGGGCCATCTCCATGATCTCCGCCCCCGAGAAGACTACCCTGATCCTGAGCATGTTCCACGGAATCTTCGACGGTGGTTCATTGGCACTGCTCCTTGAAGACGTTTCATCTGTTTACGATGGAAAGCCTATCGCACAGCGGACATCCCTGGACCACATTGTCAAGCACCACTTCCAGGCTGATCACGCTACAACCGCGCAATTCTGGCAGCAACACCTGGACCAGTACTCCCCGGTCGTCTTCCCCTCCGTTACCCCCCATCGCCCTTCTTCGATCAAGTCCACCGACTCCATCGAAATCACTGCTCGAACCACCTATGACGACCTCAAGAGACAATCCAAGAAAATGGGATCAACACCCCTGTCTGTCCTCCAGGCAGCATGGGGTTCAATTCTGCTTGCCTACACAGGCACACCCGACCAGGATGTTGTGATGGGTAGTGTTGTGTCTGGCCGTTTGGACACCGAGTCCGAGGCCTGCATTGGTCCTACATTCACAACTGTTCCTATCAGACTTGGCCTCAACCAAATTGCGAAGGAGGCTGAGGGAACCTGGAGCAACAAGTCCGTTGCCCGTCACTTGACCTCGTTCAACGCAAAGACTCTCTCGCACCTGCAGCCACGCCTTGGTTCGTTGGTGACCGCGGACGGAAAACTGCCATATGACACTCTCATTGCCTACCAAGACTTCAATGCCGGCTCCAGCGACAGCAAGATCTGGAGTTCGATCGAGCACCCGCCCATGGCTAATGACTTTGTGGTCATGATTGAGGTCTGGCCCGGCGCCGACTCATCTCTCACCCTGCGTGCCAGTTACAACCATGCTCATCTCGACCGCGATGCTGCCGAGATGATGTTGCAGGAGCTGAGCGAGATCGTGGCATATATTCTAGACCAGCCTGATGAGGACTTCCAAAACGCCTCGTCTAACACGAACGCCGACCTGAAGTCTTCTCTGAACACCAACCCACAGTTCGCCGATGAGGTGGCAGAGGGAGCATTGATTCACACCAAGTTCGAAGAACATGCCCAGTCTCACCCTGACGATGTCGCTTTGGTCTTCAAGGGCGACATCGACAATGAAGACAGTCCCCTGAACATTGAATGGACCTACGCTGAGCTTGACGCACGAGCCGATGCTCTTGCTGAGCGCCTTGTTCAGACCTACGGATCTTTCACCAACTCCGCCGTCCCTATCTGCATTGAGAAGAGCCCTGCTTTGTATGTTGCCATTCTTGGTATCGTCAAAGCTGGCGGTGCTTGGTGTCCTATCGATACATTCTCTCCTGCGCAGCGTCGTCACGACCTTGTGGTCCGTACTGCCTCGAAGGTTCTTCTGATCTCCAGCGCCGACGCTCCCCAGCCAACAGAGGCTATTCCTGTTGATGTTGAAGTCGTGGATGTCAACCAGTTTGCTGGTATCATGACAAACGGACTCCCCAAATCTCAGCGAGATCTTTCTAAGAAGCCAGCAAGCTCAGACGACATGGCCTATCTGATTTGGACTAGTGGTACAACCGGTGCCCCCAAGGGTGTTCCTATCAAGCACTCTGGTGCTGTCTCGAGTATGAAGTCACTGGCGAAGGACATCCCGACCGATGTGCCTGGAGGTGTCATCCGTTGCATGCAATTTTCGCAATACACTTTCGACGTGTCTATCCAAGATATCTTCTACACTTGGAGTTTGGGAGGTGTCCTCATCTCTGCGACAAGAGAGATCATGCTCGGTTCATTCGCTAAGCTTTCCAACATCACCAACGCGACCCATGCCCATCTGACGCCTGCATTCTCCGCTGGCGTTCCTCGCCAACAGTGCAAGACCTTGAAGGTTATTACCATGATTGGTGAGAAACTGACCCCCGCTGTCGCCGATGACTGGGGAACCGATATGCGGGCGTTCAACACATATGGTCCGGCCGAAGCCACCATCGTGTCTACTGTTCGTGAGTTTGGCAATGAATGCAAAAACATCAAGAGTGCCAACATCGGTTGGCCGTTGGAATCCCTTTCGGTCTTTGTCACTAGGAACAAGAAGATGGTGATGAAGAATGCTGTTGGTGAGTTGGCTCTGGGTGGTCCGCAATTGTCTCCTGGGTATCTCAACCAAGAGGATGTTACCAAGGCCAAATATGTCTGGAGCGATGAGGCAAACCAGGTGCTGTACTACACCGGTGACCTGGTCCGTATGCTTGCAGATGGATCTCTTGAGTACATCAACCGTGTCGATGACTTGGTCAAGCTTGGTGGTATCCGTGTTGAGCTGAGTGAGATCAGCTACTCTCTCGGTGAATGCCATTCCATGGTTGAGAACATCGAGACCCAAATTATCAACCGCCCCGATAGACCGACCAAGGTGGTGGTTGCCTTCCTCGCTGCTCCCGAAGCTCCCTCAACTGTTGATGGAGAGTTGCTTCTTCTTGACGACACCGCCGTCGAGATTGCCCGTGCCGCCAGCGACAAGGCCCACACTGTCCTCCCCGACCATATGATTCCCTCCGTCTACTTGGTTGTCAAGAACATCCCACGGACCCAGTCTGCGAAGACCGACCGCCGTGCACTCCAAGCGGCTTACGCCTCGTTTGACATTGATGACTGGGAGAGGAAGATGAACCCGGATAATGGCACGTTTGATGACGCCGAGGATGCCGACGCTGCCACTGCTACCAGGGTCATCGAGACCATTGCTACTCTGGCCAACATCTCTACCTCCATCATCTCCAAGGTCAGCAGACTTGGAAGTTTGGGTATCGATTCTATTCATGCTATTCGACTTGCCTCCCGGTTGAACGAGGCTGGATACCAGCTTTCTGTCGTCGAGGTCTTGAACTGTGTCACCGTCAATGATCTCGTTAAGCTCGCTTCCACTGCCTCCGGCGCCAACAAGAACACAGACGTATTCGACCTGGAGTCATTCAATGACCATTGGCATGCATCGACCGCAGAAAAGGTGCAGGAGGTTTTCTTCACAGCACGAGCTACTACCCTTCAGGAGAGTTTGCTCAGTGAGACAATGGGTACCTCCAACCTCTACTGGAGCAACCACTTCATGGCTCTTGACAAGTCAGTCGACTTGGACCGCCTCCGACAAGCCTGGATTGCAGTCTGCCAAAAAACCGAGGCCTTGCGAACTGGTTTCATCCCTGTCGCTGAGGTCAATGATGGCCAAAGCCAGGACACTCTTGACTTCTCTCTCTTGCAGCTCATCTACGATGTCCCGGATGTCGACTGGAAGTACTCTGAATGTACCAAGGAGAACTGGAGATATGAACTCGACATTCGCAACAAGGACACCTTTGCAAGACAGCAAGGAACTTACTTCCGATACCCCCCCATGGGCTGTTACGATCTTGGATCAGGGCGAGGAGCGCATAATGGTTCTCACCATTCACCACTCGATCTACGATGGTCCCTCTCTCAATCTCATTATGGATGATGTCCGATCCGCCTACACCTACAAGGCCCCTACCAGACATCAGCTCCGTGACGCTCTCTCCATTATCCTGCCGACTGACAAGCGAGTGGAAGAAACCCGATCTTTCTGGAAGACCGAGCTCGCCAAGTTTGCTGATCTCGATGCTCCAGTGTGGCCTGATCTCACTGGAATCAGATTACCTCCTGGCACCAAGCCAGATCACTCTTTCATCGCAGAGGAAATCATGTTGACTGAACCCGTTGCGAAGCTGCAAGCTGCCGCAAGCGAACTTGGTCTCTCATCAATTGCTTCGATCATTCGTGCCGCTTGGTGCTCCGTCTCTCTGACATACCTTGGTGCCCCTGGAACTGTTTTCGCTGAGACTCTTTCCGATCGTGTGCTTCACGCGGATCTCGAAGACGGTGTCGGTCCACTGTTGTCTGTCGTCCCCATTCCTTTCCATCCTCAAGGAACCGTTCGGGACGTCCTTGCCGAACAGCATCGTTTGTCGGTTCAGTCCTGGAAGCATCGCCATGTCCATGCACGTGAGATCCGCAAGATGCTCAAGCGGCCCCGCGGTGAAGCCCTTTACCCGGGTCTTTTCAACTTCCACGCAGCCAGCGAGGATTCGGATGCTTCTTCCGGGCCAAGCCTCTGGACCGAGATGGAAGATGACATCGGCCTCCAAGTCGAGCATCCCATGGCGCTGAACGTTTTCCAGAAGAAGAGCGGCGCTCTTGTTGTGGAAGCGTCTTCGGACGCCTCTGTGCTGAGCAGAGAGCAGCTGGTCATGTTTACTCGCCAGATCGATGCTCTTGTCAGCGCTATGGTCGCACACCCCGAGGAGCAGATTGTGAACTTGGTCAACCACTTGCCGAGTGATTTGCTTTCCATCTCGAAACAGGATGTCAGTGCTGGTGTTCTCGAGTCTGTCAACGTGAGCCCTACCTACTACTTGGAGTTGTATGCTAGAGAGCATCCTGAATGGATTGCTGTTGAGACTGCAAGCGCCATCAGTGAGAATGGAATTGAGAAAGAAAGCATGACCTTTGGTAAACTCAATGCCGAAGCAAACCGTGTCGCTGCTTTCATTACTTCATTTGGCTACAGAAACCGAATGATCGCCGTCTGCTTGGGTCGTCATATTCCATCGTACCCCATCATTGCCGGTGTTTTCAAGTCCGGAAACACCTACCTCCCGATTGATGACAACCTTCCCAACGACCGCAAAGCATTCTTGATTGAGGATGGCGACTGCCCTCTTGTTTTCACAGAAACGGCTTTCTCGGCCACCTTCTCTGATGTCCCTGACTCTTGCCGTGTTCTTTGCCTTGATGAGCCTGAATTGCCGGCTTCGCTGGCAGCAATGCCTACGGAAGACCGCGACTACCCAGCTGAGCCTGAGGACATTTCCTACCTTCTCTACACCTCCGGATCAACGGGTAAGCCCAAGGGTGTCATGATTACCAGGGCCAACCTTTCGTCTTTCATTGAGTCTCTTTCCGAGTTCACCTGCCGTGTTGCACCCGACACCCTGAAGCTGGGTGGTACAGGAAGATACCTTGCCCAGGCCAGCAGAGCTTTCGATGTTCACCTTGTCGAAATGTTCATGCCCTGGAGACACGGAATGGCCACTGTTACAGCAGCCCGAACCATGATTCTCGATGACCTCCGTTTGACCCTTTCCAAATGGGACATTACCCACGCCAGTTTCGTCCCGTCCTTGGTGGACCAGTCCAACATCCTCCCTGAACACTGCCCCAAGCTCAAATACATTAGTGTTGGTGGTGAGAAGATCTCGCAACGTGTGTTGGAGACATGGGCTGGCGCTCCCGGTGTCGCATTTGTCAATGCCTATGGCCCAACTGAAGTCACCATCGGTTGTACTTTTGCTCTTATTGACAAGACAACCACCATTCGCAACATCGGTGCGCCTTTGACTGCCTGTGTTGGCCATGTCCTTCTTCCAGGAACTCTGACCTATGCTCTTCGTGGTCAGACCGGTGAGCTTTGCTTCACTGGTGATCTTGTTGGAAAGGGCTACCTCAACCGGCCTGATGCTACTGGGTTCTGCAAGGGCCCCAATGGTGAGAAGATGTACAGAACCGGTGATGTCGGACGCTTGATGGTGGACGACACTGTTGAGTATCTTGGCCGTGGCGATGATCAGACCAAGATCCGTGGACAAAGAATGGAACTTGGTGAGGTTTCTGAAGTTCTGCGCTCCTCCTCAACTATTGGCATTGACGTTGTCACAACGGTCGCCAAACACCCTGGCCTCTCAAGAATGCAACTCATTTCTTTCATCGCTCGAGCTGATGCTCGACAGCGTGAACAGGGCAACGATGTCATGTTTATGCATTCCGACTTTGCTACCCTGGGCAAGGAACTTCAGGACGCCTGCAAGAGGAAGCTTCCCGGATACATGGTTCCTGAAATCGTTCTCCCTATCACCTCCATTCCCTTGGCTCCCATGTCTGGAAAGGCAAATGTCAAGCAGCTTCAGGGTCTATTCTCGGACCTACCGCTTGCGACCGTTCTTCAGGGTAACAACGCCGTGTCCCAGGACTCTGCTTTGGCCAAACGACCCATGACTGCCGATGAAGAGGCCGTGGTCAAGGAAATCTGCTCTGTCGTCTCGACCGACCCTTCAATCATGGGACCGTTGACAAACATTTTCGAGGTCGGTGTTGACAGTTTGAGTGCAATCAGTTTGTCCGTCAAGCTCAGGAACATTGGTTACGATGTTACCGTCGCCCTTGTCATGAGCAACCCCGTTGTTGAGCAGCTTGCCCGCCTGACAAGAACCTCGAGCTCCCCCAAGGCACAAGCCGCCGAAGTGCAGCTCCGTGAAAAGCTCTCAGAGATGCAAAACCAGTTCCAACAGAACCCACCACAGGGTGTTGATCCTTCTTCAGTCGCCTCTGTTCGACCATGCCTGCCTCTTCAAGAGGGTCTGGTTGCCCGGTCGATCAACAACGAGGGTGCTCAGCTTTACATCAACCACATTGCTTTGCAGCTGAACGATTCTGTCGATGCTGAGCGCATCAAATCTGCCTGGGCATCGGCTGTTACTGACAATGAAATCCTCCGAACTTTCTTCGCTCCTCTTGGTAACGAAATTGTCCAAGCCGTGGTCGCCGCCGATTCCCACAAGATTCAGTGGGTGGAAGAGGAGTACACCAGCGCTGAGGAGTCAATTGAGAAGCACAACTCTCAGAAGGAAGATATTGCTCGTGACATCATCGCCAATATCTCTGCTATCCCTCCAATTCGATTCCAATTGACAAGATCGTCGGACACCAAGAAGCCACTCGTCCTGTTCATCTCTGTCCATCACTCTCTCTACGATGGTGAGTCATTCTTCATGTTGATGGAAGAAGTCGCAGCACGCTACGCTGGAGAGCCCGTCGCCGAGAGAGGATCCCCATCTGCCTTCATCGAGCATGTTTACTCGCAGGATCTGAAGAAGGCGAAGGACCACTGGGTCCAGTCACTCGCTGATTGCCACCCCACCACCTTCCGCGCCGACTCTCGCGATATGGAGAGCTCCAAGAATGTACACAAGCAGCTGGGTAGCAAGCTCTCCGATTTGGAACGCCGTGCAGCCAACCTTCACACCACCCTTCCTTCTCTGGTGCAAGCAGTCTTCGCCCTTCTGCTGGCGGATACTGTCGACGCATCAGATGTTACCTACGGTATTGTGCTTTCCGGCAGAGCTGTGTCGGTTGTCGGTGCAGAATCCGTCCTTCTCCCCTTGCATCACCACCGTTCCTGGACGGCTTAATGCCAACGGTTTGAGTACCGTCAATGATGTGGTTGGTGCTATCCAAAAGTCGACTGTGCGCACTCTTGAGTTCCAGCACACTTCCCTCAGACACATCCAGCGCTGGGTCAACTCGGAAACCCCTCTTTTTGACTGCCTGTTCTCCTACATCCGATCTACCGAGTCTGGAAAGCATGGCTTCTGGCAAGAGCTCGACATGGATATGCCCTCAGACTATCCGTTTGCTGTTGAAGTTGAGGCGAACAACTCTCTGGACAAGATTCAACTCAACTGCGTTGCCACTCATGCATTCTCCCGCTCCTACAACGCAGAAGAGTTCCTCGAAAAGATGGATGCAGTGCTGTCAAGCATCGCGTCTGGTGAAGAGGTTTCCTTAGACAACTTCAATCTCTCTCTGTCCAAGGCCCCAGGTTCGTCCTCCAAGTCGATTCAATGGGACGAAACAACCTGGTCGGCCACGGAAACAAAGATTCAGGAGCTCGTCGCCACCTTCTGTAACCTTGACCTGACTACCGTGTCGAAGGGTGCCTCTTTCCTCAGTCTTGGTATCGACTCCGTTACCGCCATCCAATTTGCGCGCAGACTGCGCGACTTGGGCTTCACTGCCTCTTCTGCCGATGTCATGCGTTTCTCCTGCGTTGGTGCTCTATCCAAGCACTTCGACGAACTTTCCTCTAAGCCTGCACAGGAGAGCGCAGACAAGCAGACTGTTACCATTTCCGTTGATGCCCACAAATCCAAGATTCCCCTTCTCAGCCCCCATGACTCCATTTCCTCCATATTCCAATGTACCCCCTTGCAATCTGCCATGATCACCCAGACCGTTGGCTCAGACGGCCAGGTCTATACCCATCCCCATCCAGTCCGACTTTCCCCGTCGGTTGACATTCCTCGACTCGGGGATGCCCTTTCCAAGGTCATTCAAGACAATGACATCCTTCGCACCACCTTCCACTCTATCGAGGAGCTTGGCTTCTCCTGGGTCGGTGCTGTGCATACCAATCCACCCTTCGCATGGAAGGAAATCACCGTTCCCTCGGGCGTTGATATCCTGTCCGAAGTTTCTGCGGGTCTTCTGCTCGACGAAGAGTCTGCATTCGAAATCCCTCCCCTCCGTACGTTCCTGATCAACCAAGGGGACGCCAAGTTCTTGGTCGTTATCATGCACCACTCCCTCTATGATGGTGCTTCGCTTCCATTCGTCTTTGAGGATCTCGCGTTGGCCTACCAGGGCAGCGAATTGACAAAAAGATCCCAGTTCTCCGACACTGTTCACCATGTGTTGGAAGGACAAGAGCAGGCCTGTGCCTTCTGGACCGACAAGCTGATGGGATATGAAATCGCCGAGATCCCACCGCATTCAACCGCGGTATCTGCGGAGAAGATGTTCCTGTCCGAGCACCGAGTCAACCTTGACATCTCCAAGGTCGTCGAAACCTGCAAATCGATGGAAGTTACTGTCCAAAGCGTTTCCCTCCTGGCCTACGCTAAGATCCTTGCCCGTCTCATCGGCAAACGCGATGTTGTCTTCGGTCAAGTCCTTGCAGGACGCTCTTTGCCCACGCCCGGTGCTGAAAGGACCATCGGTCCGTTGTTCAATACCGTGGCGCAGAGAGTTACTTTTGAGCCCAAGTTCCTCAGCAACCGTGCTATGGCTCTTAGGTTGCAGCAACTTACAGCTGATGCACAGGTTTACCAGCACGCGCCCTTGAGAATGGTTCAGAACTCCTTGAGACAGCTCGATGGTCTCAAGGCTGCTTCGCTCTTCGATACGCTCTTTGTTTTCCAGAAGAGTGCCGACTTGGATACTGGTGTTCTTGGCAACCAGGACATCTGGATCCCTTACGAAGCCGATGACTACGCAGCAGAGGCTGAGCACAAACTCAACATTGAGGTTGACCATGCACGCGATGGAATTGTGGTGCGTGCCTCTTGCAAGGGACAATACTTCCCGCAAAACATTCTCGACAGCATTCTGCAAGACTTCGGCTCCGCATTCTGCGATATCATCGAACACTCGACCAGATGCGCCACCGTTGTTCCCGATCGCCTGGGAGAGCTGCCCTTGCGCCTGTCCGTGGCTAGCTCTGAAGAATCCACGGTGGAAGAGCTATCCGATGCACCAGCCCACGAGTCTATTGTTCGTGATGTTCTTGCTGAGCTTGCTGGTGTGTCTCTGGACAACATCAAACCCAATACCAGCATTTTCAACATCGGATTGGACTCCCTTTCCGCCATCCGGATCGCCGCAACCTGTCGATCCAAGGGCCTGAAGGCCGGTGTCGCCGACATCTTGCAAGGCAACACCCTGCGTGGCATCAGTCTGCGCATCAAGTCCACATCTGAGACCAAGGTCCAGCCAAAGGGTGCCCTTATTCCCAACTACCAGAGTGTCGAAACTACAGTGTTGGAGAAGCTTGGTGTTGAGAAGGGCTCGATTGAGACGATTCTCCCCTGTCTCAGTGGTCAGATGTACCATCTTGCCAGCTGGCTGAAGACTGGCAGAAAGCTCTTCGAGCCAGCTTGGCCATATGTCACCACGGAACGGATCGATGCTGAAAGATTGGAGGATGCCTGGTTCCGACTCTGCAAGAGACACCCTACTCTTAGAACCTGCTTCGCAGTCATCTCGCCATCGGAGGCCGTCCAAGTCGTGATGAAAGAAGCCAACCGCACCACTGACACCTTCAAGGTCATTCATTCTTCGGAACCCATCGTTGAAGCAGCCCAGGCACAGGCAAAGGAAGAGGCATTGCGTCCATCTTCCCTCCTCACTCCTCCTGTTCGACTCCGCCTCATCAAGGCAAGCGATCATGACGGAATGCTTGTGTTGATCAACCACGCCGCCTACGATGCATGGTCAATGCCCATGTTTGTGTCTGATCTCGCCAACTTCTACCGTGGCGAAAACTCTACTTTCAACCCCGACTTCCCAGGCTTTGTCGACTACTCTGTTCGATCCTTGCGCGAACTGGATGAGCAGGCTTACTGGACCTCCGCTGTCGGCTCGAGCGCCCCTACTCTGATCAAGGGACGCGACCCTAATAGGCTCAGCCAACTTCTCTACGGTGCCTGGGAAATGGTCAAGAGCCTTGTCGTTTCCTCTCCTACTGAAGATGGAAGCAAGTCCCCAAGCCAGCAACAGCTATTCTACGGTGCTTGGGAGAAGGTCAAGAACCTGTCCAAGATGGAAGCCACCTGCCGTTCTGCCGGTGTTGGTCTTCAAACCATGGTCCTTCTCGCTGTTTCGCGCTGCCTTGCTAGAAAGACTGGTGTCGACAGCCCAACTATGGGTCTGTACCAGACTGGACGATCTGCCTCTTTCTCTGAGATTGAGCGCCTGTCTGGTCCTTGCTTGAACGTTACTCCTTTGACTGTCTCCAGCCCTATCACTGATCATGGCGAAACAGCATCTACCATGCTGGAGAAGGCCCGATCCATCCAGACCTCCCTTGCGGAACGCGTGATGTATGAGCAGAGCTCCATCCGCGATATTCTAACCCGCTGGGCAAGCACCAAGGGAACTCAGTCCCCGCTCTTCAACACTTGGGTCAACCTCTTGTGGATGCAGCAGGGACAAGCCGCAGAGGGAGCTCCTCGCGAGCTGTTCGAACCCCTCAAGATTGGAGTTCCGACCGACTTCATTCCCTCAGAGCCTCTGGCAGATGCTGAAGGCAAGTTGACATCGGTGGCTGACTTGGACACATCGTATGTTCCCAACCAGAATGTGTACATTGACATTGGACCGGATCCCAAGACGGATTCGATTGGATTTGGTGTTCGTGTTGAAGGAGGTCTTCTGGCAGAAGATGAAGTTGATTCTTTGGTGACGGACATTGGACTTGAGATTGAGGCCATTGTTGCTTCGTTGGCTTAAAAAGAAAGAAACAAAGAAAGAAAGAAAAGAAAAGAAAAAGCCAAGAGAGATTATTTATATATGTTTATAGACTGCGTGTGTTATTCCTGTATTTAGAACTATAGACTGTTGTGTTTTTATCTATTCAATGGAGTACTGTATTTACATGAACCTGCCTGACTCTATACACATCACGTAGCAATATCTTCCTCGACGATTCGAAATCGCCACTTCCGATCCACTTTGGAATTGCACCCGAACGGCGGGGGATCCGACCGGAATGGATTCCGGATCAGGGTCCACTCCACAGGATATTGTCGCTGTGCAGTTGCTGTCTTTCATTTATATTGATGTTTGTTGGTCTGTATAGAAAATTGAGATGTCTTATTTCAGTTATCTCCTTAGATTCATCGTGTTATATAAATTATTAAGCCCCACTAGAAAGAAAACCATAATAATTATTATATAAATATAGGGTAGTTAGAATTAATATTCTTACTACTACTATTATACATTATAGGAGGATATTAAGCAGCAGTATTTTAATATATATTTATAGCTAACGCCTTTAAGGATCTACTAACAGAGCGCGGGAGGATAAGAGGGGATTTTCTTCCAGCATGAGAAGTCAAATATATAAGAAAGAAAGGTCCACTCAAAAGTGAACCCTGTCGAGAAATGATTGGAGAGACATATGTTGATGGTATTATGCAGGGACATTCAGAGATGGAGTCAGTGGGATCCGTCCTGTCTCTCTGATCTAGCATCTGAAAGTTCTCGAATCAATTCAAACATTATCTAGTTGGTCAGGATGATAGGCTATATATAAGCCGGCTGCGCTGTTGAATCCTCCGCCCATTCCTCTAAAAGACAACCAGGATAGAAATCAGTATGACTTCCACAATAGCCAACATAGTGCCCGCGTAATCCACGTCCATCTTATGATACAATAGTAAACCAACCAGCAGCAAGGTGCCTCTATCGTGTCACACGAGTCGAGTCAAGATGCTGATTCTGAAAAACATCAAGCGCAGGGTGCACTGCCTGCTTTTATCCGTCTACACCGTCAGGTTTCCTATTTTAGTGACCCGGGAAGAATAAAAGGCCTCTTGAAGCATATTAGCGATGATGAGATTAGATGTGAAATGCTGCAGATGCTATAGGATGGGAGGATATTCCGTGGAGATTGCTGCCTTTGTTGCCTTACAGTCTTGGCACGCAGTCCGATAATTGAAGATTACCAATCAACGGGCTCAAGCATATTCGCTGACGTCAGCATGTTTTTGCGATTCCCGGATCACGTGACCATCGAATCATCGAGTAGCGTCCAGCGCCAACTGGTAGCATCGACAAGGTGCTCGTCGCTTCTGGTCTCTACAAGATAACTATCGAGTGCTTTCGTGAGAACCTTGGAATCATACCATGGGATATTCTGGAATCATGTATCGCAAATATAAAAGAGGCGTTGACGACCTGTCAACTTCCCATCATCATCCAGAACATCACAATCATCACTACAAGTGAAAACCAAATAATCACCTCTCTACTTCATCTACCATCTACCATCTGAAAACGTCTTCAACATGTCTCTCTTCAGAACCACTCCTACTGTCGGCGACTTCGCCCCCTCTTCCATCTTCTGGACGACTATGATGCCCACCGCTCAAATAAGAGCCAGACACCTGTTCATACCTTTTCTCCTCGCTTCGACGTCCGCGAAAGTGAAGATGGATATCACCTCGATGGTGAACTCCCCGGCGTCACTCAGAAAGACATTAACATCGAATTCTCTGACCCCCAGACTCTGGTAATCAAGGGTCGGGTTGAGCGTGCCACCCACACCGAATCCAACGGCAGTAAGCCTCAGGATGAAGCCGGCGAAAAGCAAGTGTCCAAGTCCGACAGCAAGCATCGATACTGGGTGACTGAGCGCTCTGTCGGCGAGTTCCACCGCACTTTTACTTTCCCTACACGTGTCGACCAGGACAGTGTCAAGGCTAGTCTGAAGCACGGCATTTTATCCGTGAATGTTCCCAAGTCTACTGTTTCGGGGAATAAGAAGATTACTATCGACTAAACGATTTGATCTCGACCTTGACGATCTCCACGATGCGCATGATTTGTTTCAAACTGTCGACTGTTCTGGCAGATTTTGGCTTTGTCTTTTACAGCTGTACCATAGTTGCTTAATCAATTTACTTTACTATTATTAAATCTTCTGGTAACCATTTCAAAGATTCCCTCACCACCTGTAGACATTCTGCACTTTCTCTTCTCCACCCATCGCATGGCTCATCCTTTGTGCCAAGCGTTAGTTCTATCCCTTTAGCTTAGATTACTAGATCATATCAACTTCTACATATATGAGGAGGCTTTGGGTCCTGTCATAGCTAGTATACGCTTGAGGAGTATTTGGGAGGGCAAATATGGCCCACTTCTGTTCAACTTCAGTCTTGGCTCCTTGTAGCTTCAGAGCCCCCCTACGTTCCATGAGAAACGGGAAACCCAGGCCATTCTTGGGCCAGATTGCCAGGACTGAGGGCAACTATTGGACCTCTTTCACGAATTGATATATTGAAGCATGGAATATAGATACTATTAAATTAAAACGGTCAATAAAGCCTAGTATCTTATGTACTGAGTACTCTGTATGCTTTCATCTCCATAATGGCCGTCGATGCCTGGCTGCCTCAGGCACCTTCCCCACAACATATCTCCGCTCCCCACCAAATGCTCTCTTCCCTCGGAAATTCTACCGACAGCATCATCACCACTCTCCCCACCACCACCTCCATCCCACATGGGCTCTCCTGCATCATCCCGCGATCAAAATCGCAGCAGCGGCCCTGAGCGCGCCCCAAAGCGTCGTAAAATCTCAGTCGCCTGTGATGAATGTCGTGCGAGAAAGGTTCGCTGCGACGGGGTGCAACCCGGTATGTGTCTCCGTCTATTCCGCGCCCGGAATGACCTCCGTGATGTCTAACTGTCCACCGTCAATGTAGTATGTGGACCATGTGCGAAGAGAGCTGATCCGACCGCCCAATGCGCCTACACGGGAGAGCCGGAAAAGAAGCGGGCGATGCGGAAGTGAGTTCATCACCGGGTTCTGGCTGCTAGGAATGATGCGTGATACTGATTGATGTGCACGCAGCTATATTGCCAATTTAGAAAGTCGAATCAAGCATCTTGAAAGTCCGGGTCCGGGGTGTGTTCCGGGAACGATAGGATCAGATGACGGACAGGCATCAGGCCATACTCCTGTGCGAAGCCCTGCGTGAATGATAAATAAGGCGATCTAGTCTGACACGTACAGCAATCGGTCTTACCATATGACCCGGTCGACACCAGTATAAATACCCATCCTCTTATTTTATCACCCTCACTAGTAACGCCCGTGAATCAACGGCAAAGAAGCATATCTAGCCGTGGCGGAGACCATCATTCGCCTTCATATAGTCTTGGTCAGAACCAACCAAGAAGCGGCAATGTGGACGATAGCCATGGCCATGCGTTACCTTCCTCCCATCGGTCTCCTGATCGACCGCCACTGGCAGGTGGACGAGCAGATGGGGTGAATGCGATGATGGGCGCAGTGGAAGAGGAACGCACGCAGGGATTCTTTGGTAGTTCCAGCGCAGCCAGCTTCATTCGACAGATCAAGACAGCAGTCGACAAACGGGTGTCGTCGCCACATCGCCGGACGTCAGAGTCGGTCATGGGAATTGTGCCGCCTGCGAGTCTGATGTCGACACGGACGGAAAGACCTTCGACGATTCCAAACTATGTACTTCCTCCGCGAAAGACGGCGGATAGCCTCATGGATGTCTACTGGACCAGGGTATTCCCACTATACCCACTTGTCGACAGTGCACATATGCGAGCCGAATACGCGAAGATCTGGACAGGCGATAGCTTGAATTCAGACGAGAACATGCTCATGTGTACCTTTAATGTCATATTTGCGCTGGCCTGCCAGCTTGCTGACTTTATCCAACCAGAAGAGCGGGAAGCTTCTGCAGACGCTTTCTTCTCCCGCGCCAAAGACCTGCTTCATTTCAACCTGTGGAATACCGGATCAGCTGGTCTGATTCAATGTCTCCTTTTGATGGCGCAGTATCTCCAGAGTACTGATTCGGCTCATCAGTGCTGGATTGTAACAGGGTTGGCTATTCGTAATGCCCAGAGTTTGGGGTTACATCTTCCACAAACACTTGCTCGTCTTCAGAGTTTTCAAGAACAGCAGTTAGGACGTAAGATATGGCATGGATGCGTGTTGATGGACAGGTATGCACGTCCTTCCATGAGAATGATTCGGGCTAACACTCTCAGGGTAATTTCCATGACATTCGGTCGTCCTGCGATGATCTCGAAAGCTTCATCTGGATCCGTTCCCCTGCCAGCGTCTGTGGACGAAGAATACATTCCCACAGCCTCGGGAACCGAGGCATCGCAACCAGCCGATCGTCCATCAATGATGGACTTTTATGCCAAGTCGCTCGAACTGTATGAAATAATGAACGATGTTCTCCTGAGTCTTTATAAACCAGTGTCGGAAGAAAGCCTAGACGATATCCACGACTTTTATTTCAACAGGGAGACGAGTGAAGGGGAACGCACGATTTTTGAACTCGACCGTGCCCTTACCAGATGGACGCGAAGCCTCCCTGTTCACCTTCGCGGGATATCTTCCCCAGAGTCTGAGGATCCAATTTTCTACCGACAGAGTGTAGTGCTGCGAGCAAGGTATGTCGCCACTAGTGTAACCAAAGGAATTAGCTCATGATGAACAGATTCCTTCACGTCCGGGTACTCCTGTTTCGACCAACTTTATCAAGATATTGCACTGCAAGAGACATAACAGCTACCGATCCTCTCATCACACTGAACGACTCTTTCCCCCATCGCGTTGCACTACAGTGCTCCATTATCTGTGTCAAGGTAGCCCAGGAGGTTATCGAATTGATCTACAACAATGTCCCTATGGACGGATCTTCCGGTCCTCTTCCTGCCTGGTGGTATAACATTCTCTGTAAGTTAAGTAACCCATAATAAACATGAATACTAACAAAACAGACGTATACACCGCCGCAACAGTCCTAATAGCCGGGCGCCTCCGATCCGCCATCCTAGCCGAAGTAACAGAAACAGCCATCGCGCGATCGTGGAACTGCGCACTGGAAATCCTCCGTAAATACCAAAGCTACAGTTCATCAGCTAGACGGTGTGTGGCCGCGCTTGAAATTCTTTATGAGAGGGTTGTATCGGAGGGACCGCCTATGGCTGACCAGCCCGCGAATAATCATCCGGAGGGCACGTCTAATGCGCCTCATGATATGTCGCTGGGAGAGGGGATGAATGCGATTCTGCTAGATGGGTTTGATTTGCCTGATTTCCAGGATATGTCTTGGTTGAATAGTGTGCCCAGTAATTTGTTTTGATCATTTCTTGACGTACATAGAGGTAATACGATATAGAATTTCTACTGTCATTAGTCAATGAATTAAGATAGCATAAATCATGGTCTTTTCATATAGACTTAATAATTGTGTTATCATCAGATCCGACGGCTATACACCTAACATCTCATATGACTGTTTTGCTTTCGCCAAACATCGGCTTGCACGTTCTTGCTGCCCATCATGTTGGTATAGATGACCCAGGTAAGCCACCGTGTCCACAACACCTCTATAACCGGGAGAACAATATCCTTGTTTTCTAAGTCGTTCATGGCCCTTGATAGCCTCCATGCAATGTTCCTCTGCTTCGTTGAGCTTTCCCTGTTGAATATACGTACTCCCCAGCAAATGCCGGAGCGAAACAGCATTCACTGAATCCGAACCATCGACGCTGTGCAGCCTTTCCAAGGCATCATGGCACACAGTAACCGCTTCGTCGAATTCGCCCTGATTCCAATACGCATAGGCACGGAGCGTGGCCATGTTGCATGAGAATGTCACGTTGGTTTCCCACAGTTTCTCCCAGTCTCCCGCGACGGCTGTGTCGCAGAGGTCGTTTATTTGTTGGGATTTATCTAGAGTGAGATACATGGCTGCTAATGCGGACATCATGGGTGGTTTACTGTAGTCGGATGCGTCGATGGTGTTGAATATTTGTCGTGCCTGATGAAGTCTTTCCTCGGCTTTGCTGTGTTCGTTCTGGGAGATATACATGTGAATGCGACTGCAGAGGTCGAGAAACGATTGCCGCGGACTGGCTTGTATCTGATTCTGTCTTGTGAAGACTTTCTCTGCAACCGTCTTCGTGGTTGAGGCCAGATGAGAACTTTGCAATCGAGAGACTAGAGTCAACTCGAATTGTCTGCTTGTTGCATCCATCTTGGACAATGCCAGTGCCTTTTCATACAATCTTTCGGCCTCGCTCGGCCTCCCTTTCATCATGTTGATATCAGCCAGTTGGAGAATAAAGTGGCGCATTGCCAGGAACCCAGCGGGATCAGCGTTGAAGCCTTTCAGGGCCACCATGCACCATTCCTCTGCCTGGTCGAGTTTTTTCTGCAGAATATACACCTGCGTCAAGAGCTCAGTCAGGGTCCTCCATATTTACTTTTAAGCTTATTAAAGTGCATTGCGATGAAGTGTGTTCATATTGATGTTATTATCTTTCCTAATGGTGGTGTAGTATAGAAGAACACTGGTTGCACTGTTAGGTCTACATCTAGCCTGTACAGAAGTGAGGAAGCTCCGGATCCTTGTGTCCTTTTCAGAATAAGGTATATGTGATAGTGATGCAACTGCTAGGGTAATAGCACACCCATCTTTTATCATACCTCGAGGATTTATTATTTATAAAGAAGAATAATCCAAATTGTCTGCAATATCTCTTTTTATCAAAACTATCGTTCCCATCCTCCACTCCCATGTATACCAGTGCGTTTCCCTCCGCCCCCGACAGATACGGGATCCTTGAAAAATAACACCAGCCCAGCGAGTGAGTACTCAACTATCACTCTTCATCCAGATCCATTTTATCCTCGAAGAACCCAGTGCTGGCTGCCCTGTCTTCAACCCCCTGGACTCCCCACAAAACACAGAATGGATGAAATTGATGGTTGTGATTGATCAAGAAATGGGTTTTATTGAGTAGTTGGACGTTCAAGTGCTCTTCACTCAAAATGACATGCTCTACCCCGTCAGTCAGATTCACTACCCACCAAACCCGGCGACCGTCGTCGTCACACCCCCCCCATTTTCACATCTCCATCCCAGTCTTTGACAAGCTTCCTGAACTCGACCACGCAACCACAACAAAGAAATCCCACACGGTATACTTCATCACAATCCTCTGCTCTCAGCACTAGACCACTGCCATTATCCAAGTACCGCACAGCCCCGTCTTCATTGCATCTGGCTGAGCCATTAAAAGCGCCCTTCTCGACCCAATCACAACCCCTTCCCCCCCAAAAATCTGGATACAAAGCCACCGCTTCACGCATCTCCGATTGTTTCCCTGCTTTATCCATCCGGACCGCCACTTGATAGCCACTGATCACTAATTATCCCTTCACTCTCATCAGTCACTATGATCCTCGCTCTTTCATTCCCAAAAGATCCAAGAGAAAAACTTACGCGCGTACTCTCACGCCGTTCTCCGTCTACCTACCAAGTAACAATAATCGCAGTAGTCGATTTCAAACCATAGACAAGAAAACTACCGTTATGCGAATAAAGCCCGTTCCAAGTCCTCGTTGAAAGCTGAACTTGTAAAGATTATAAATTCGGCGATCAAAAGTCGCACTATCCCAATCCGGTAAGCCTCTCGTTACCCCGCGACGTTTTGCCCCCGCTTCGCTGCATCATAACTCTGTCCAGTGAGATAGAATTTAAAACAAGGCTTTCATACATGATCAGGCACCGATCCCCGCTTCTGCGTGGAAATTGGTGGAATTGGTATTTAATACTTTTATCCGTGACAATACCGACCTAAGTAATAATATCCTATATCAGAACGGTGATGAGTTAGCCGAAGGTCGTATTAGTGTGGAAACAATCTCTTGTGAAGGGTTTTTTTTTTTCTTTTGCAGAAACTTCTAGGCTTTCTCTTTTCGAACGACGAAGGGACAATTACCCCAGTGCCTAGATCTTGCCCATATCTACAGTTCCCTGCAAGGTGGCCATGACATCGGCGGTGATGGAAAAGTGCCTTTATTATTGTCTGTGTGTTGTAACTCACTTACCTGGACCACTCCTAAAGGATGTGTAGGCTACCGCAAATAGCCTACTGTAGTTACCTATGATAACTTACCTAATAGTTATGTAGTATTTAGGTGTGTGTTCTCGTATCCATTAAATATAAGGCTATAATTTATAAAAGATAATACTTGTTGACTTACATTAATAAACCTAACTGATATCTTTAGGGGTTGCAAGGTATGAACTAACACAGTGCTCGAGAGATGAAACGATCGGATGTCATCTTGCAGGAATCGGGTTGCTGCTGAGGGTATGAGATCAATCAGCTCATACAGAGCAGCAGAGCACTATTTCTGTTACAATCCGCAGGAGATAGCGGTACATTATGTATGATTCACAGCACCTCTTGCAATACACGACCAAACCCCGTGGGTACTCCTAGGAATTGAGGAGGCCTTGCCATCATCTTTCAGTTACTTACTAGAAACAGGCACCCTGCCTCCGAGCTATATACGTTTATGCCCATAGCATAGCAGTCTGCGCAAATAGTAACGAATGTCGTTAACATCATGTGTGACCATGATATCTGAAGAAGTGATGCTAATTTTTCTCCACCAATTATGCCAATAAAAAGTAGAGAGTTCATAGCAAGCCAAGAGACACCTCTGCCACATCGCTCCTAGGATATGCAAGCAATTCATAGCATGCTGGTTGTACTGAGTACGATACTTTGATATGCACGTGAGTTTATTTGTGATGGACGATGCTGCAGGATATCAGAGGACTAGCCTGGGGCCACTCGATTATTAGCATGGCTATGAGGGGGAACTCCCCTGCCGGCGCAAAATATGTCTGGATTTCGGGGTTTGAAGAGTGAAAATTTACGCATCTCTCCACCTCCTGGGATTATTCTATTTATATATGAGAACCAGGAAATTGCGGTGTAGGCAAGGCTGGACAGATCTGCTGTACTCCTGTCAACATGACTCAGTGGCATGGATGAGCGAGGCTGTGAACGGGCTATGTAGATAGGATACAGGGGTTATCAGCCATTGCTAATTAAATCTGATTTTTATGGGCAAAGATAATAGACTAGACGTTATATCTTAGAATATATGTGTATCTTTGTATGTCCAAATCATTGCATTTATCTAATATTTCCACCTCCTAATATGACCGCATCATCCTGAACTCCTACGGGAAGCAACAAATTGAATTGCAACCGTGGGAATCAACGCACAGCCTCCAATAATGGCAAGCATAACACCAGCCGCCGTTCCCAGACCTAACGTCTCAAACATGGGTGGAAAGTAAAATGGACCGATCTGTAACAATTAGCTCGAATCTCGATAAACAGAAAAGAGGGACGTACAAATCCATAAATATGCCGAAAGATATTAACAAACAGCCCAACCTGCGTCGCCGTCTCCCTATAACTATCCACCGCGAACGAAATCAAAATCGTCATCAACACCTGATTCCCAAAACTCGCAATCGCAGCCCCAACACACGGCGTGACGTTCCAGCTATTCGCCTTTTCTAGCTGAAATCCCCACGTTAAGAGGCCAGCATACACAGTCGCGTACCCGATATACGCCAGCCACAACCGATCAGCAGGACAGGTATGGCCGTGTCGTTTGTGCATCGTCTTCAGGAACCAGTCGGACATGGGCCCGCTGACTTGTTCGCCGAGGACGCAGCCGATGATGATTGCGATGAATTGTAGGCCGATCTGTTGGGGGTTGAAGTGGAACTTTTCGCCGAAGACGATGGGCATTTCGACGATGAGGGCGATGTTGGCGTAGCAGAATACGATGGAGTGGGCGCAGGCCGGGATGAAGACGCGAGGATATCGGGCGAAGAGGAGCGGTTCGACGAATTCTTTCAGCTGGATTGGGCGGGGGTTGATGCGGCGGGGGATCAGCTTCGTCCAGGCTGTGCTCGGGGTGGTGGCCTTGGGCTCGTGTTCTGGGTTATACATGGTCTCATCACCGAAGACGAGATAGCAGATGAACTGGCCAAAGTTGATGATGGTGAAGATCCAGAAGATCCACTGTACACCTGCATGTTGCGTCACGAAGCCCATGATGAACGGACCGCCGGGGGTGCCCATGGTGATCATCAGCGTCCACCAGCCGAGTTTCTGGGCGCGTTCGCCTGGCTCGCAGAGTTCGGTAATCACACCACTGCCTATGCCGACGGGGGGCGAGATGAGGATAGCCGTGAGGACGCGAGTGGCCATCTGGGCTCCGTATGAAGTGCATCGCGCACCGCCGATGTTGCATACCATACTCCCGACGACAGAGAACATGAGGACGTGATACCGGCCGTAGACTGAGGTGATGGGTTTCCAGAAGATGGGACAGATTCCTAAAAGTAGGATCTAGAGAGTCAGTATCTTAGCTGCTATCTCAGTGAAGTACACACCTGGATGGATGTCAGATAGCTAGCTTGTGGCGTGGTGATGCCGTATTCCTCTGCGAAGACCTCGTATGCTGGGATAATACCAGCCGCCATAAAGGTCGACACCATCGAATGGAAAGCAACCATGATGATCTGGGCGTTCTTCTTCCATTTCGGCCAGTTGCGGGGATCTTTGGGATTGGATGGCCAGGATGCACTGCTATCAGAGCCTTCATGGAGTGTTGGTATATGTTCCAGGTGCATGGAAGTTTCAGAACCGTTGCCTTTCATATTGGAGGATTTGTCGACCGGAGTCGAAGCCCCTGTAATAACCTCTCTGTCCATATTGGTGTGCAGGAAATATCTTCAACCTATCTCTCCCAAACCGGAAACACACTTCATCTTAAATCCTCCAGACTCTGAGGTCCCACTTGACACCCCGTGGGGAGAAAACTAGGGGGCAGTCCACATTCCATCTGCAGACTGCACATGTATGGCTGAACCTTGACGATTGGCCTCATTCCACGGCAGTATTCCGTTTCTGGCAGGCAGATCGACATATTGAATCATCGCCCAGACCATCCAGCCCGAGGTTAGCATCAAATTAACAGTATGGAGGTGGAGAGTTCGGGTGGGAATCCGTGACAGTGGGATCTTCCGTCGGATAGGGGATCGGAATGTGCTCCGGTGGCAATCCCCATCGGATGTTATTCATCGCGGGGTGAGTTGAAGTAAGCTTTATATTGCATGTAACCAATGTGGAAAACGTGTTATTGAATTCAATGAACCACGGATGTGTGAGGCTTCCGTGATGCGTCATACAGTCATGCTGCAACGACAATCGGATGGATTATGTCTGCTTGGTAATGATGAGTAACGATGACTTGGTACGATGATCACCAGCCGCCGATAATTGATCCGATGAGATAGGAAGCTTGATGCCGATATCGATAGCTTTCGGATGCTAAGTCTAATTATGAAGGTGAAGCAGGGATGTCTAAAGGCTTCCCTCAACCTCATTAACTTTATGACGACCGACAGGAAAATGATACAAACAATCAAGGCAGATAATGACCATAAATTGGGAGAACCAAGTACTGTTTAGAGCAGGACAGAAGCTTTGAGCATCCTCCAATATGGGGTTTGTGAAAGGTACATACTTTGTGACGCAAGAACTGCAGTCTTAGCTGCGGGCACAACTCTTGCTTGATTGGTGAAGACTGTTCAGACTGTGCAAGCCTTTGAATATCTCTTATTCCTAGTGTATCAAATATCAGGATATTCAAACATGGAAATGCGGATAATTTACTGTCGATCCAATGCAGACAACCACTCAGTCTGACCATGCAGTACAAATCAAAAAGACTTACACTGGTCAGATCAATATCAGTCGATTTGTGCATGTTTTCCCCGCAATCCAGCATCTCGGGTCAATTCACACCGTCGCATAATTTCTCCGTCAATCCAACGCATTTTCCCCGCATTTCCCCGGATTAATCAACCGTCATCCTGGCATTTATTATTGATGACCTGATGTATGCATCGCTGCCATGCTAGTCTGTGCCGTCGACTATGCGATGGGGCCCTAATTATCTCGGGATATTCAGCCCCGGACTGGTAGACATGCATATAAAGTCAAGCTGGACTCTTTCCCTTGTTCCATATTGAATAAGACACAAGACAGCAAAATGCGTCTCAGCCTCTTGGGTGCGGCCTCATGGGCCACAACTGCAATCGCAGTGACCCTCACAGAAACAAACAGCACAATCACCCTCGCCAACGACCGACTAACCGCCATCCTCGACAAAAGCGTCGGCCAAGTCGTCGATCTCTACCTCGATGGACAAGACCTTCTCGGCCCACAGTCCGGGTCAACTGGCATCGGACCCTACCTCGACTGCTACTGCATCCCGTCCGGCTTCTACACAGCCGGCTCAACAACACCCCGTATGGCCGTCGTGCAGGGGACAGACTCAACAGGAACAGACTACGGCGGGATGATCCTCACAGACACATACACGCCTACCGGCCAGCAGTTCCAGCAATACTGGTTCCTCCGCGACGGCGAGACAGGACTGCACATGTTCAGCCGACTGGCATATCACAACGAGACAACGCCGTATCTGCGTAATCTGCAAGAGTTTAGGACGCTTCTTCGACCGAATACGGAGCTGTGGACGCACCTCTCATCGAGTGAGATGCAGACTGCGCCATTGCCGAGTAGGAAGGCGATTGCGGAGGAGGTAGTTGTGCAGGATGCGACGTGGCGGTTTAATAATACCCCTGACGATGCGTATTATACACAGTTTTCGGAGTATTTTACGAAATATACATTTTCAAATGGTGAGTATCTTATTCTTGTTTGGAATTAAGCTGATTATGTAGCGTGGGGGGAGAATAGTGTTCATGGACTATACGGTGATGGATCCACCTCGAATGGCTCTACATACGGGGCGTGGCTGGTGATGAATACAAAGGTATGATCTATCATTATGATATATTTATTAAAGTATACTAACTGTCCAGGACACATACTACGGGGTACGTCTACCACTCACTGTATATAATTACTCTAACGAACTAGGGGCCCCTCCACTCCGACCTCACCGTCGACGGCATCGTCTACAACTACATGGTCTCCAACCACCACGGCGAAGGAACCCCCAACATAACAAACGGCTTTGACAGAACCTTTGGTCCACAGTTCTACTTCTTCAACGGGGGAAGACATCATCTGCAACATTACAAGAATTAAGATCTGAAGCTGAAACCTACGCCGATCCAAGCTGGAATGCAGAATTCTATGACTCCATCGCTGAGCATGTTGTTGGGTATATCCCGTCTAGCAAGCGTGGAAGTGTAAATGGACATATTGACCTGCCTGACGGTGCCGTCAATCCCATTGCCATCCTCACTGTAGACGGACAGTACTGGCAGGATAACTCGGTCGATGCATCTTCACACCAATACTGGACAGACATATCCCCAGACGGAACCTTCCACATCAACCGGATCAAAGAAGGCAAATACCGTCTCACTGTCTACGCAGAGGGAATCTTCGGCGACTTCACCAAAGACGGCATCACCATCAACTCTGGAAAGACCACTCAGATAGACGTGGACTGGACCCCCGAGTCCGCAGGAACAGAAGTTTGGCGTCTCGGTGTGCCGGATAAATCATCGGGAGAGTTCAGACATGGAAATGCTCGCGATACCACACATCCATTGCATCCGCCTGAGTATCTCATCTACTGGGGTGCGTATGATTGGCAATCTGACTTTCCAGAGGGAGTGAATTATACCATTGGAAGTAGTGATCCAGCGGTGGATTTCAATACCGTCCACTGGTCTGTATACGGGCCTACGCCTGATAATCCGGCTGTTGAATACGAAACAACACACGACTGGAAGATAAACTTTTCTCTCGATGAGCAGCAACTAAGTGAAAAGGATACAGCAACACTCACCATCCAACTCGCCGGCGCAAAGACCGCATCGGGAAATACGGACGTCTACAACCCAGACGAGGAATACAATAACCTGGCACTGGAAAGCTACATCAACGAACAGAGCGAGCCATTGACGATGCTGATCGGTTTCAACCAGTCGAGTAGCTGTATTGTGCGGTCTGCCGTGAGTTGCTACCAGGTTCGATCGAGAATGCAGTTCCCGGTCGAATGGTTGAGGGCGGGAGATAATGTGCTCACGCTGCATTTGCCATATAATGCGACGGATACTGAGACTGCGGTTCTACCTGCAACTGTGTATGTGCAGTATGATGCGTTGAGGTTGGAGTTGTCTTGATCATCTATCTCTACATGTGTTGAAGACAAGGTAGTATATAATGGTTTATTCAACACTATATGACAGTGCTATCCACAAATCCCTCGGGAAAATTGATACAGAAAGAAAGACGAAAGAGCGTATCACCCAGTCGATAGTAATCCTCTCACACGAGAGATGCCAATATACAGCAAATCCAAGAAAATGTCCAGGCGTATGTGCAGTTTAGAGGATGGAGCCGAGGGCAATGCAGGGCACGGCAATGTTGATGAGGCCGCCATTCTATTCGTGTCAGATATGATGATATATAAGAGATATAGGGAAGGCTTACAGCATTCGACTCGGAGTTCTGGCAGCAAGCAATATTCTGCTTGCACTGCTGGTTCACGAGATTGTTCAAACCAAGAAGCGCTACTTCTTCGTTAGCACCGCCGCCACCACACTCGTCGCCAGCACAAGATGCCACAGTTCAAACTCACCCGTCACGCTCAGCTCGCTGCACTGATCGAACAGTCCGAGGCCCTCGCTGGAGCCACCAGCCCCGAGAAGACCGGACAGGACACCAGAAAGCAGGCCGTTGTTGACGGCGGTGGTGTCGCCCGAGTACGAGGCTTTGTTGCAGCAGGAGAGCTTAGCCTGGTCACCGCATTTGGCCTGTGCTTGATGCACGTCGACGTCGTTGCCGACGGGGAAGCGGACGGTGTCGTTGCTGTTGTTGTTGACTTGGGGGCTGGGGAGGGCAGCGACGGTGGCAGCGAGAGCGGCGATGGTGAAGAACTTCATTTTGAAAGGAGTGTGGATAATGAATGAATGACTGATTAGAAGGAATGGATGAGTGAGTGTTGATGGTTGATGGTGTTTAGCGCAGCAGATTCACCATCTTTATATCATCTCAATTGTTGTTATTATTATGATCGTGCTATACTACCGACCTCGAGAAACATAATCCCTTGCATTGATCATGTTTTATACTCATTTCACCAGCCTTCCATCCCTGGCCGAAGAGGAACTATTGTTTGAAGAAGATTAGAGTGAGACAGTAATGAATCAAATCAGTGCATAAACATGCAGATCTTCCAATCGACTAAATCACTGATTTAGTGCATACATAGGCCCAGACTTTTTCTGCAGCTTCCCCGGATTGAGGGATGTGATATGTCAGATCTTGCTGCACGGAGAAAGTGCGGGGGTTATTATTCTACTAATGGTTATATGTTATTCAGATTGAGCTGAGATGGAATGGCTACACAGATCATAAGAAGAATTTTAATTTGCCATACTCTGTGCTGCTTCATTCCATCAACTATATTACCATCTAAATCGAATAAGATCAAGATCACCAGTTTCAGACCACGTTAATCTAACCCTCAACACCCCTTACAGACCCCTTCTCTATCGTATATTCATAATCATTTCATCTGTATCACCACATAATCGACTCCTCAACATACGTAACAGAATATCCCTCTCGTAACGCCTCATGCACAGCCTGCCTGGCCTCATCCACCATCGCCATCGGTCCACACACCATCACCGCAGCCGAACACTCACTCAACCGAGCAGAACGGGCATGCTCGAGAATAAGCGAGTGTAAGTCGGGTCGGCCGTGCTTGATTTCCATCTCTGTATCTGTATCTACATCTACATCACTAAGTTGAGTAGCGTAAAATGAAGCCCTCACATCCGATCGCGGCAACGCTTGCTTGAGTTCTCGCGAAGCAACCTCATTTATAAATACCGCTTGTCTGCTCGTCCAGATGAGGTGTATATCACGGACGACTGATTCGTCGATGGCCGACCGCAGAATGTGGTCTTGTATGTAAGGGACTGCAGCGGCGATACCCGTTCCCCCAGCAATGAGGAGGATGGATTCGTATTTATGGATGGGAAAGTGCTCGCCGTACGGTCCTTCGAGGAGGATGGTAGAGCTAGTAGAGTGAGTGGGTGAGTGCATGCATTGTTGGCGGAGGTGGCGAGTCCAGCCGTCAAAGGGGCGAATCCAGAAAATCAGTTTGAGCTCGACTGGTGATGCAGGCTGGGTGGAGTCTGAAGAGTCAGAGAGGAGAGGGAGATGGGATATGTCGCCTGTTTTCTGGGCTAGCTCGAGTGATGGGCCTGAGTCGTAGGACCAGGCGCCGAGGGTGAAGGGGTGGCTTTCCCAGCCTGTTAGACGGAAGGGCTGGTAGAGGAAGTAATACTGCCCCGGAGAGGGTTGGAGAGATGAAGCTGGGGATATTTCGAGGCGGATGACATCTGCTGCGTGGTTGTATGTCGCGATGCTGGTAGTGTGTTGGATGGAGTGGGTGTTTCTGACGTGGAGGTTGCAATACATTATACGGACAAGACGGAGGAGTCGATCTATACACCATATGGCGATGGTTGGCCAGAGGTAGATCCAGTAGTCGTGGGCTTCGAAGATGATGGTGTGGCTGTTATATTAGCGATGTTATATTTCGTTGATGGGAGACTCACTAGAAACATCCAACCAGAGTGATGATAGAGAAGAAGATATGAACAAACAGAAACAACTCATACGTCCTCCGTCGAATACGATCCAACGAAAAGACAAGCACAAAGATCATCACCACCATGGCCAACGTTCCCCAGAGAAGATACGGTTTCTGCATCTTATGCCACGCATTTCCCTCTACATAATTAGCACACACATACACATATATAATAGGCATAGACATACGCTTGAGAAACATCACCAGATAGAGTACCGTATGCACAATAGCCTGAACAGTCGCAACCCGCGAAACATGACGATGGAAGATATTAAACGTGGCGAAACTCCATCCAGTCGTCCAGCAGAAGATGTTGTTTCTTCCTGCGAACAGCCAGATTAGAGGGAGATTGGCAAATGAGAGAATGCCGGTGCGGTCTGCTGCGTATCGCAGGATTTGGTCGGATGGTTCGGGCCAGCTGAATAGTCAGATCAGAATATCAGAGTAGAGATGACTTACTATAGATTTCCTGGAAAGACTGGATACGAAATGCAGGAGAGGATGGTGTTGATGATATAGTAGAGAAAGACGATAATAGCCTCTATGCGCGTGGGAAGAGTGCACCAGAGAAGAGTTCGACCATGCGAGAGAGGAGCAGGAATGAGGAGATGCGTTTGAATGCAATGATAGATGGACCGGACGAAAGAAGGTGGTCGAATGTTAAGATGGTGATAGAAAAACCGATGCAGAGTAGCAGCAGAAAGAATGACAGCCCAGAAAGCGTAGATGGCATATCCCGATGCTTCCTGCGTCCAGCGCTCATAATCCAGAATATCCTACGAATTAGCATATCAGGACACATAAAATAGACCACTTACTATAGTTTTAAACGTCACATCATAATAATCCGCCGAAATCAAAACCGGCACATCAACAGCCTCATTCTTCAGCAACTGGCGATACTCCACCACCATCATACGATCGACGGCCTCATCGGTCAGATTGTCGGTCAGCTGCTCGCGAGGCAACAATTCCACATGACCGAATTCCCGACAAAATGACTCCAACTGATTCAAGCCGTGGAATTGTTCCAGCGGAGAACAGTACACCTGCGACGCGGCGTAGATGGAAGTCACCTTGAGGGGATTCTGACATCGTGTCTCCCAGAACCCCTCCGCGGGAAGACCAGTGAAGGAAATGTAGTTGTAGGCTGTGTAGATGGCTGTCACGCAGCGTTCTTCAGGCGCAAGAGTACTGGAGTAGACATAGGGGATGAGGAGGAACAGCCATAATGGGAACATTTTGGCTGGAGGAAGAAGAAAAGAAAGTGGGCGAAAAAAGGGAAAGAAAGGTTATCTGGTGATCTAATCTGATCATCGTGATTGAGGGGGAGGCTCTCATTGGCTGTTAATTAGAGCGTTGTTGGGCTGCATTTGCTAAAATATATCACGGTTATTGCGGAGTTTGAGATACAGTGTGATTCATTCTGATATCCAAAAATATTATATATATTATTCTTTGAGAGCAATTATTATTGTATCTGTCTGGATATTCCTATCCATGACTTCCATGGACATGTATCACATTCAACGGTCGCACCGACTCGATCTGATCGACTCATGTGGACTCACGTGATGGTCCAGGTGAGGTCATCCTGGTCAACCGAGAGTGGAACAACCATTATCCTGAGTCAAACTAGCCTGTTGCGGTAATAATGGCCCGAGCTCAGTTGACCTATCATCACGTGACTGGACGAGGACAGTTAACTGAGACCATGCTGATTAGCTGACATGACCACGCTAGCCTACTTCAGTCTACGCTTGCTGGAGGTACTGTTCTTCCGGGCCATTTCAGGGGCAGCATGACCATGCTAACTGTTTACAGTATTTGGTTATCGCAGATCAGCTGACCTGACGTTGGAGGAAATCCATATTAATGCGGGAGAATATGGTGCCAAAGGTAAATACCATCTGTATACACAATGGTATCTTGGGCGACGTGCACTACTTCAGATCAGAATGCTATTTATAGCCATCATGTATAGAAGAGTCTTTGGCCGCATTGTCAGTGATATAAGTGGTTTCTTTGTTCCATGCAATTCGAGTTGTACAGATATTCCCTTTGTTGGACTATAAATATGTGTAGAATCAACCTTTGTTCGTTTACAAGGAATTATTTATAGATTTTACTTAGAGGCATAGTCGTTTCATTTTCTACTTATCTCTGAATAAATATAGCCACCGGGACTCCAAAAAGACCGTTTGTCGATGAGATATATAGGAGTGCTCTGCCCATTCATTCCAAGTCTTCATTCACCATTTCGTCCATCTCTTCGTTTTAAAATATCTACGATCAACCATGCCAAACGTTCCAGTGATGAGAAACCCGGTAAGTCTTCCAGTTCAGTCATCAATAATGCCAATCATCTAATCATCTTAGGCCCCGAGGTACAGCGCCGAAACAACGCAGATGCTCTATACTCTCCATTCCCACGCATCAAAATACGAAGCATGCCTCGCCTGGACTAGCCTTCTCGAGGAATTTTTCCCTACTTCGCCAGATCCTGGGTTTCCTCATATTCCACCCAAATACAAACTGCAAGTTGACCTCGAGTCCAGATTGCCGTTGTTGACCGCATCGGTCGTTTTCACTCAAGGTATATTTACAGACACCCACTTTCTCTTCTTCCACTTTCGAGAGAAACAGAGCATCCCGTGCGATATCACTATCGATGAATTAGCGACCTGGGAGGATGAATTGAAGAGGGACCTGCTGCACCTGCCAAAAACATACAGCGAGAGCCTCTTTGGCGCCATTGCCATCGGTCGAGATGTCCGTTTCTATCGACTCATGCCTGATGCGAGGCTGGAGCCTATTTGCTGGAACGCGGATGGACTTGCACACCATAAAATGGACATTGTGTATGATCATCGGCGTATCACTAATCGGTTGCGGATCATCAAGGTACATTGGGTTTGAGGTTGTCTATTTATGTATTTTACTCAGTTGAAAATCTATGTCCAAATGGTATTATTATCTTGAATATATATACAACGAATGCAAACTAATCATACACCTCAAGTATGGACAGATATAGAAACATCAATTGATTTCCCGCCCCCAATCAAAACGCGGGGTAATCCTCGGCATCTCATCTTCGCTCCCCCTTGATCCATCCAACCCACCAGATAACCACATCCCAATAGAAAATGCATATAACTTGGCGCGATTCATCCGAAAATGCAATCTACGAATCTGCCCGCATCGACAACACATTCAATTACCGCCGCCCAACACGACTTCCTCTCGCGATCGTTAAAGCGACCAACGCAGATGATGTCATCGCAGCGACGCGTCTCGCCCATCAACATCGATGCCGGATCACCGTCCGCTCTGGGGGGCACTCATTCGGTGCGTTGAGTGTACAGGATGATGTTATTTTAGTCGATCTGCACGACTGGAAGGAGATTGACGTTGATGTTCATCGGGGACTCGTGGCAGTGACTCCGGGCGTCGGGAGTAAGGCGTTGTACGATCGGTTGATTTCCGATGGATTGACATTTCCGGTTGGACATTGTCCCAGTGTCGGGATGGGTGGGTTTCTGCTTCAGGGTGGAATGGGCTGGAATACAGAGGTGAGTTGATAATATTCCACGGAGGTGTCAGTGGCTTATTGTAGACGCTGGGCTGGGCGTGTGAATACATCCAAGGAGCGGATGTCGTGACTGCCCAAGGGGAACTAGTCCACTGCAACAAGGACTACAATCAAGATCTTTTCTGGGCTGTGCGAGGGGCTGGACCTGGTGAGCTTTTTTTTATTGTCGTTAATGTGATTCATAACTGATTGAATAGCATTCCCCGGACTGATCGTCCGATTCCTACTCAAAACAACTCCCCACCCAAAAGCAATCCACACATCTGGATATGTATATCCCAGAGAGAAATACAGACAGGCGTTTGACTGGATTCGGAGTCTCCAACCGAACATCGACAGTGACACAACATCAACAGCCGTAGTGCAGTATCACGGCAAGAAGATCTGTTTTGGAATCTATATCACCAGCTGGAAAAACATCCCCGAAGAAGCGAAAACAGTCCTGCAATCGATCCATCAAACCCGACCGACAGGGACAATTGCAGAATGGTGTTGTCGACCGGAAAAGAATCTGGAAAAGTCCTTTCGCATTCAGGATAACGGCATGCCCAAGGGTTTGAGGTACTGCACTGATAATGCATTTCTCAAGAACGGCACTGATGTGTCTGCCGTCCTAGAAGAGGCGTTTTTGACACTTCCGCATCGAAAGTCCATTGCATTCTGGACATCCATGCGGAAAGTCAGTCGACGAGATGATATGGCTGATATGGCACTGAGTATACACTCCGATGACTACTTTGCTCTGTATGCCATGTGGGAGGACGAGAAGGATGATCAGCGCTGTGAAGGATGGTTACGGAGTGTCATGATGCCAATTGAACCTCATACGGCGGGAACGTATATGGGTGAAACAGTTGGGCTGCGTCGCGGACGATACTGGTCAGAGGAGAATACGGAGCGATTGATGGAGATTAGAAGGAGATGGGATCCATATGGGTTGATTCATGGGGGATTTACTGAGAATGCTGGAAAGAAGACTGCCAATCTATAGAGGTATTTCTTAGTTACATACACATCTCCGGATTTGATCACAGAAACAGGCGATTTTTTTCTCTACTACTTTCACACCCTTGATAGCATCATCCTCAACTTCAAATGGCCAAATAAGTGATAGTGTCTAGTACACACTCTGAAACGAGAATGCTAACCAACCAGCTCAACGAGTATAGATATTGAGCACCCTTAGGAACACCAGACTGCCCACATGCGGCTGCCAGACCTGGTAGATTCGGCGCAATACCGAGTATGAAAGTGATAATACCATATCTGCCGCCGGTGAAGAATCCCGGTTCAAGTAGTCTTTTCAAACTCGGCAGGTACAGTACAAAACATCAGATCTGGAATATTCAGAAGGATTCTATTATTTTAACATCATGAGTCATCGACATCAGATAAAAGATTTTAGTTTAATACATTGTCACATTTACTTCGCACCCCCCAATTCCGCCGAGCGGTTCGTCGCCGCCTTGACAGACTTGTTCACGATTTCTGCGAATCCCTCCGCCTCGAAGCTCTGCAGAGCAGCGTAGGTGGTTCCGTTCGGGCTGGTGACGTTCTTGCGCAGCTGGGACGGGTCATCGGAGGACTCGACCAGCATCTTGCCTGCTCCGAGACATGTTTGCGCGGCCAGACGAGTGGCTTGTTCCTTTGGTAGACCGAGAGCGGTTGCACTGGCGATGAGGTGCTCGACCATGGCGAAGAAGTAGGCGGGTCCGGAGCCTGTACTGTTAGCATGCATCAATCGAGTTGCATCAGATAGACTCACCAGACAGCCCAGTGACAACGTCAAGCAGCTCTTCCTTCTCCACCCACTCAGTCGCCTTGCTAACGCTGCTAAGAAGGGCATTCACCAACTCCTTCTCTTCACCCGTAACATCCTTGCTGGCAAACGACCCCGAAGCACCCTCACTAACCAGCGCCGGCGTGTTGGGCATCACACGCACAACATGCGCGATCCTCCCATCGCCCGTCTTCAACCAATTTTGCAGACTCTCCAACGTAATACCAGCCGCAATACTAACAACAACGGGCAGCGACGCACGCCCCGCCCACGCAGCGCTCAACTCCTCACACACCGTCTTGGCAACCTGCGGCTTCACAGCGATAATGACAATATCCGATTCACCGGCCGCCTCGACGTTGGAAGTCGTAGTCTGCACGCCGACAGCGGCGATCTTTTCCCGATTCACCTCCCAGGGCTCGGAGACGCAGATGTTTTGCTTGTTGACGCCTTTGCTCACGAGGCCGCCGATGATGGCTGAGGCCATGTTGCCTCCGCCCAGGAAGGCGATCTTGCTCTCGAGAAGGGATGGCATTGTGCTGGTTTGAATGGAGTGTGTATTTGGTGTCGAATTGACGAATTGATGTGTTTGAATCCTTTTAAGGAAGCATTAATGACACCGGGCCGGTTGCGATGCGGGGTTGAGAGCAGGAGCTGCCGGTGCACGTGATGGTGGGATGGTGGGGTTATCACGTGTCTCCGGACTTTTCTCCGATATTGGGTTTCCTAATTAGTTGAGCTCAGCATTCTAGAATGATGCTATACACTCTAATGCAAGAAACTGTTATTATCGATAATTGTTCTGATTCTGTCCCTTAAAATGACAAATTATAAGATGGCAGAGTAGAGTTAAAATTTATAAACAATGAGTCAAGACGTTACTCTGTCTGAGCAAATATATATAGTGATAAGGTACTAGGACAGAGTAGATTCTACATACAATCCATAAACTACTGGATAAACCGACCCTTCTTACCCAACCACGCCCCAATATGATTATAAGCAGTAACCAACGTATTTCCATACTCTCCAGGATAACTCTCACAGGCAGTGCATGTGTCAAGCGTATGCTGAGCGCCCTCAACAAACGCAATCGAACTATCATTGCTGTGCGCATTGAGATGAATTTTCTCCGCATTCAGATACTCATAGTGGCCGGTGTTACCCATTGTCAATAGAGGCACAGTGACGCCCTTGACTGCCGCTGCTGGTGCCATCTGCGTAGATTCGAGATCCACTCCGTCGAAGCCATCAGCACGATAGTTGAAGTCGTCAGTCAATCGGACGGCAAATGTAGATAGGTATCGACGTACAGTCGTCTTCAAGGCACCGTTCTGCCAGTCTGCGGCGAGATTATCAAAGTTAGCTGGCACTCGGACGGACGGGACGACCTGCACTGTGGTGCCGTTCTTATGCAGCAATGGCCAGGCATGCGTGGTGTGGTGCAGATATCTGGTATCCTGGGCGAAGAACTTGTTGTTGAAGCCGGTGTACAGCGTGTCGAGGATAGTCAATGGCTCGTCATCACTGTATGTACCATTGCCGGCTTCGATAGCCGCTAGACGTTCCTGGGCATGCTGCAGAACACGGTTATTCCGAGCAACGACACCTTTTTGAAAGTTGGCTTTGAATTCAGCCGTGTAGTTTGAGATGGTATTATTATTGAACCCATTCGCCGGATTAAACAAATTCAACAACTGATTCAACTTCATCCCGGACGATTCGTCAATAATGGCCGGATTCAAACTCATCACAGCCATCGTGCCAATCCCATAATTCGCATCCACCAGAATCAACCCATCAGCAGGCTCCAGTCCGTCCATCGCATCCGAGCACGGGTAGATCTTCTCCTCGCCCTGACACGCTTTAGCTCCGTTCTCGGCGATATTCTGATACGCAGCCATCATGGCACCGCCGCCGCTGTGACCGAAGATAACCACCGTGTCGATCTCAGTCAGGTTGCGGAGGTACTTCATCCCGTCGTTGACGTTGGAGAGCATGTCTTCGAAGTTGAGATCGGACATGTACCCGCTTTTGCTGGCGTCGTTGTTTGCGCAGAAGGTCGTGTAGCCCCGAAGAGGGAGTTCGTGGCAGGCGGAGAACATGGTGTAGTCTTGCTCTGCGTGCATCACGTAGACTCCGATTCTGGAGCGAGGGGTGTTGTCGAGGGGGCGGTAGAGGCCTCCCAGGACGCCTTCATCGTCAAAGTCGACGAGTTGGGGGTTGGTGCTTTGGTGGCTAGGACTAGGGGGAGGGTGGCTAGAAAGAGGGGGAGTTTGGGCAACATGATGAACGAGTGAAGATGACTGAAAAATGGATGAAGCATGGATGAAGAATGGATGAGGAGGATGGATGACAGGTGAGCTTTATATGATGGACTGAAGACGAACACACGCAAGCTTAATTTAAAGATCTCTGATGGTATCCACATCTATCCTTCTGCAGGATAACTATACATCATACTTTGGTCTATACTGCTTCACCACTGTATACTTCAACTATCATACTATGACTATCATGACTCTATATAACTCATCACATATCACAGAAACATCCCCAAACTACAACAAAATACCAATTTCAGCATAACAAAAGAAAGCAAAAGCATACAATCCAAAATCAGACAACCAGAATAAAGTAGCACTACATACCCCAAACGGAGTCATATTCTAGTCCATATTATTATCTCCGAGCGGAGACTTTCACTCTTCCGGACATCCGGACCGATCATCGACAATCCCAACACGTCATTCTGCAACTGATCATGGCAGGTTCCAGTTGAATAGGGTGCATGCTTAGGATATTCAGTGAATGTAGTGAAACGACTACGGTTGAGAATTGACATCGTTCGGTTCACAGAATGGGATGCCCAAATAGGTATAGCATGGTGTTGATGACCTTGAGACGGAAAAGGTTATTTCCACTGGCACGAATTGACAAAGATACTCGGTCTTGTGTCAATAAGAGAGGCCAAACGAGGACTTGTGAATTCCCACTTCCGGTTAGCTTTCTTGCGTTAGGTATAATGCCCCGATCGTATCACCACCCCTAATTACCTTAATGAACCATCCCCTCCCATCTAAACCCTCTATTTCTAAGTATTTATTTCTGTAAGTTTTACATCTGCTAATATCTTAGGAGGACTATACAGTATCCTACTAGGTTTGGTAAAGAGTGATTAAGTTATTAAAGGGGATAATATAAATAACTCCTATAAGAGGGACCTTATCGTTAAGTGCCTGGATTTGGGACCCCTTGCGTGTTAAAGAGGGAGAGTAGGGGATTACTAGTGTGTTAGTAGTAGAACAGATAGTATAAGTGTATAGGCAGAAAAATCAAAATTTTAAAGGTAGTAAGATTTTAAGCATGGCTGGTAGGTGGGATTCAGGCATAGATGGGATAATCTAGGGTGTAATCAAATGGTTAAATGGGCTCATTATAAGGAATTAAACAGTAGTAGTAAGGAAGGCATTAGACATTAATTAGGGGTGTGGTGTTAGGGAGGGATAGGATAAGGATTAGGCAGGCGGATTGGACAGTCAGCAGTATGTACCAGGGATTAGATGGGTAATTTGGGTGGTCCTTGCAATGCAATCCACGTGAATGAATATGGGACCCCCCCCAAAACCCGTGCAGGACTCTCCCCTCCAGCGGGGTGGGAAGCTAACTGGAAACCTTTCTAGTATGTTTCCTTCTAGGACTTGAGTGTTTTAGGACCTGGATTCTCTATCTATTAGAACTGGTCACCTGATCCTGCACATGTTGGCGTGGGTGAGAGGGTGAATGAACCTCTGAGGGGCGAGAATCAGATAAGAAATGTCCTTGTGCAAGAGCAAGATCATGGTCCAATCCAACACCAGCGACATCGTTCGCAGTTAAAATCCTACGCAGAGGTCGCCTCTGGGGCATGGCGAAGTCGATCAATAACGGGGTATTGGATAAGATGGCCGAGTTAGATCGAATACAAAGTCGCTAGATTTTCAGGGCAATGGCGAGGTTGTTGGGATGGAGCAGAGGATGGACAGCGAGGACGAAGAAATAAGAACGCAAACGTGGACTGGTATGGCTCATATTGAGGGGTCTCAGCATATTTACAATCCTCCCTCGGAATATCCTCAAAATGTATAATAGATATATAAATAAAACGATATTAAGATGAATCAGGAGAAGTTCTCTTCAAGATTCAGTCTTGGATTTATACCCTACATCCTGTTATCATATTCTTGCCTAGCATTATTCTCTTTAATAGGATTCTTCATTGCAATATAGTTTAGTTAAATGAGAGTCCCAAGGAGCCTATTAACCGACCCAATTTAAAGGAGTGCCCTCTATATTATCCGCCTTTCCCATATCAGAGAACAATCTCATCCCTTCATCTACACTGCCCGCCAAGAGGATTAAGCTTGTTAAATACGTTCTTTGGATCATACTTTGCTTTGACTCTTAGTAGCCGATCGGAATTGGCGCCAAACATACTGGCAGGTGTCACTTGATCACCTAACGGGCCAGTCAGTGACATCTCTATCGGACTGCCAAGTTTCTACTACTTACCCTGTATGTATCCCGTAAAATTTGAAACCAGCTGATCCGGCTCATAGCCGACCTGTCTCAGCTCATCCTCGCACATTCTCTGGATACCTGCCGCCCAAGACATAATGGCCTCGTCTTTCTTGGGATCGGTCCACTGCAAAATCAGTGCTCCATGGAGAAGGCCCACCCGGGAAGGAAAAGCTGTCTCTGCGACGGGGGTTCGACAGATTGAGGAGGGGTCGAAGTAGTCAATCTCCAGAAAGCTTTCTCTCATGTCGGGCTCACTCGAAAGTTGGCGACAGATTGCTTTAATCATCGATGAGCCAAACTCCGGGCGGACAGGCGGCATTAGGCGCACTCCGAATATCTTTTTCCGGCCCCCAGGAGGCACTACCGAATCCAATATGGCGTTGGCATCAGCATAATCTCTCATGGCCATGTTATCTCTGATGCACTCCAACTCTAGAAGCTGAGAAAAGTGTTTCCTCGCCTCCTCTTCGCCACCGTTGAAAAACAGGACCGTGGTGATGATCTCCGTTCCTGTGTCCGGGGAAAGAGAAAACACACACTGCGCCGCTGCCCTTCCCCTGTGGTCAGCAAGCGCCATATTCAGCGACTGCACTACTGCCGGTAGCTGTTCGCCTGTGTAGCTCCGGGTACCAGACCAGACTTGGTTCGGTTGTGGATGCGCCTGAAATACGAACTCTGCCACGACCCCGACAGTTTGACCCGCACCCCGGACTGCCCAGAACAAGTCAGGATTTTCAGATGCAGACGCCTTCAATTCTGTGGCGTTGGCAGTTATCACTGTGGCTGCAAGGAGATTGTCGATGACTAGTCCATACTGGGGAGTCAGATAGCCATACCCTCCGCGGAGGGTGAGGCCTCCGACTCCCACCTGGCTGATCGTACCTCCCACGACGGCCAGACCGTGCTGGGAGGCGGCTTGATTCACGTCCGCCCATAACGCGCCGCCCTGGACACGAACAGACTTGGTGGCACGGTCGACAGCCACCTGTTTCATGCCGCCCATGTCTATTAAAATGCCTCCTTCACTCGATGCAGAAGTGTCGGTGGAATGACACCCACCCTGAACCGCCAGATCAATCTGGTGGTCGTGGGCGAAGCGCACTGTCGTCGCAATTCCCGACGAATTGTATGGACGGATAATAACACCCTATACAGAACCCATTGTTAAAATGCGGTGTTCAACATGACTCCGACTCATACCGAACGCTGACAGCCGATCGCAGACCATCGCTTCGAGAGGTTCTCATACTCCTCACATCCCGGCGAGAAGATAGAAGCGTGCTCATAGAGCTGCCATTTCAAAGTTTGGATTTGATCCAAGGTTATTTTAGAAGCCATGTTCTGATAAGGAAGTGAAGTGTGGTAATGGAAACGAAGAGCAGAAGAATATATCCATGGAAATAGACAATAATCCAATGGTCCCAGCCATTACCAAAATATATAATGATAGGGCGGGTCTCACTTCCCAAGCGTTACACACCCCTTCCCACCATCCGGGTGGTACGATGACGACTGGGATCGGCATCCTCTATGCCGCTTGACATTTCGGGAAATGCAGGAAATGCAGCTATATGGCAAGGGTAGGGAGCAATTCATTCTTCGTTCCAGGTATTGGAGGGTAGGAATATTCAATGACATAATGCTAGATAGACGGTTTGTGGGTGACGGCGACGATCGCACATCCAATATCAGGCAGCGGAGGGACAGAGGGTCCGCGATTCGATTTGATAAACGACACCAGACTTTCAACCCTTTAAAAATCAGAATAACAACCAAGGTTAGGAAGGCTTCGACTTCATATGTCACCTTCCTGCAACATTTTATCGCATAAAAACGGTATGATGAACCATTTGCTCCCAGAACCCGAATATTGTATGCGCTATTTCCGTATCAATTTTCATGTTAAGGGGAGGGATTGGATGGAGCCGAATGGTGTGAAGAAAAGGTGTCTCACAATGCATCTGGTTGTACACGAAACCCAAATCACCATTCCAGGCCTCTTTCAAGTATATCCAGTGGCGTGCAGGCCATTAGGAAGGGCCGCTGGTGAGACTCTGCGCTATTTTTTTCTTTCCTCTCTTTCCAAAAAGAAAATATATATAATTAATTAATTACAAATAAACTCACGCTGCCGATTCGGGATCTCTGTCTGCTCAGTACTACATTATCCCCAACTGGTTGTAGCAAGCTGTCCAACATAACCTAACGTCATAGATGAACTGCTATAAACTTGCGCAGATAATTGGGACCCAATGATTCTTGCGGAGGTGTTTAGAGAATCGGACGGGAGCTGGTGACTTACAAGAACGATGAGGCCTTTAGTTAACTTTCAAAGTCACCCACAATTTCAGAAATCTTCTGTTATCGGTATCAAGGCTTTTTGTTTTGTTTTTATCCCAAACTTGATTTTCGAGTGACTCAAGGAAGATTGCCGCTATGGAGCAGATTCTCGTTCAGAGAGCAGAGGCTTCTCCTACTGCGACAGCCATTATCGACAATGAAATACACATGAGCTATTGGGAGCTCATTGCACGAGCTGACATGCTCGTCCAACAACTGCATGAGAAAGGTCTCAAGCCGAAAGACACGGTTTGTATATTTCTCGAGTCTGGGTGCAGCCAGGTCGTGGCCCAGGTTGCCGTCCTTCGGGCTGGAGGCACCAGTGTGCCTGTCGAGCCATCTATCCCTCTTCTGCGTCTGAATTCAATGCTGTCGGACATTGGAACCCAATACATCATCACCAGTCAGGATCTGTCGCCAAGCATGTCGGAATACGTTACGATTGCCATTGACAACGTGATGGTTCTGGAAACACCCTTGCAGAAGACGGATGAGATCTCGGTACGGGCGAGGTGCCCTGAATCCCACCGAAGCCATATATTCTTCACGTCCGGCTCGACGGGCCAGCCCAAGCCTATCCAGGTCCTCGCTCGCGGGATTTTGCATGTATTTCGGTCTTTCCCAATCACTCCGCTGAGCCCTCAGGACCGCATGACTTCATTTATCAATCCCGGCTTCGACTTTTCGCTCTTTGAAATTTGGGTGACACTACTTTCGGGCGCAACCATCGTGCGGATCCCTAAAATGATCGTGACGGATCCAGGCATCCTTGGCGGCTTTCTGGATCAGATGCAGGTGACCGCCATGATCATACCAACGGCGCTTTTCAACGTGATAGCATTGGTGGCGCCATCGACTTTCCGGGGTCGACGCCATGTCCTTGTCGGCGGCGAGGCTGTTAATGCGGCCGCAATGAGGAAGGTGTGGGATAGTGGACCCCCAGAAAACCTCTGGAATGCATATGGCCCGGCGGAGGCTACCATATATGTGACTTTGGGACGGGTGGATGCCGAAGAAATAGGACGTGACCGCATCAGTATCGGGCAGCCCCTTGGGCAGACCAAGGTCTATTTGTTGGATGAGCAACAAAAACCAATCACCGAGCCTAACCGGAAGGGCGAAATCTGTGTTTCCGGGCCGCAAGTGTCTCCAGGTTACCTTAATCGACCTGCAGAAACAGAAAAATGTTTTATCCATGTCGACTTTTCCCAGCAAGGTGAGGAAGGGCGGTGCCGCTTATATCGGACAGGTGATATGGGTCAGTGGACGGACGGGTCTCGCTCTCTGGATTATATTGGAAGAGTGGATCAGCAGATCAAACGCTCCGGGCACCGAGTGGAGCTCGGTGATATTGAACGCACACTCGAAATAAATCCTCTAGTGCATTCGTGCGTGGCTATCCAACATCACCAGGCCACCTCGGACTTGTTAGTTGCGTATTTCATTCCCGCTTCCGGCGGGTGGAAGGATGAGCTCCAAGAGATTATCGACTGGGCTAGGCAAAGACTGCCCCCTTATATGGTCCCGGACATGCTGAAAAAAGTACAAGAGTTTCCCATGTCAACAAACGGAAAGGTAAATCGAGGCCTCTTAGGCCCAGATATGTGGGACGGTACTACCGAAAAGTTGATGCACAATGATGAAAAACAGATGAAGGCCAGACAACCAGATCAATGGCTCCAGTCCAAGCTCCAGGAACTCCTTTGCGTATGCCACATTGGTCCGCAAGACAATATTCTTTCTCTGGGGCTCACATCTCTCCAAGCTGCAAAACTCATTGGTCAGATAATGCAGTGCACAGGAAGGAAAGTAACCATGGCACAAGTGCACGAGAACCCTACCGTCCAGGGACTATCCACCATCCTTCAAACCCCCCATAAGGCCTCCAGTGACGCAGACCAATTGCAGCGCTGGGAGCAAGATGCACGCCTGGCCGATCCTTTATTCTCAGCCCTAAACTGGCAATCCGACGAGGAAGGCCACGTTTTCCTGACTGGCGCCACAGGGTTTGTTGGGGCGTATCTATTGGATCGTCTTTTATCTATGCCCACAGTTCGCAAAGTCGCTTGCTTAGTCCGAAGCCGCGGCCACTTGAGTGCGAGTTATCGGATCCAGAAAACTCTGGAGAAATATGATCTCTGGGACGGCAGCCTGGAGAAGATGCAAAAGATTATCGTGTTAGATGGGGAACTGGCGGACGACACGCTTGGCCTAGGGGAAGATCTGTTCCGGTGGCTGGCCGACTGGACTAGTGTCATCTTCCATCTGGGGGCGCGCGTCAACTGGTGCGAGCCCTACGAGGCACACCTGGGGGCCAATGTAATCGGCACACGCAACATCATTCGCCTAGCTGGCCAGGGCCGACGAAAGACGCTGCATTACCTCTCGTCGATTGACGCCTGGAATGTCACTGGGTATGTGAATAAAACCGTGCGGGTCTTTGAAGACGAGTCTCTCCAGCCATACCTGGGGTCCCTGCTCTACGACATGGGATATGCGCAGAGCCAGTGGGTCGCCGACGAGATGATCCAGCGTGCGCGAGCGCAGGGCTTACCTGTCGCTATATACCGACCCGGGTTCGTAATTGGGGACCATGAGCGAGCCCTGGGGAATCCAGACGACTTCTTCGCCCGTTTCATTGTCGGCTGCATCCAGAGTGGGTGCTTCCCTGACCTCCCCCATAAGCGTCTGGAGTACGTGACGGTGGATTATATCTGCTCCGCGATGCTGCATATTGCCTCCAACAACGATAATCTGGGGCATGCGTTCCACCTCGTTTCCCCGGACCCGGCCCAGTCCGTGAGCATCAACGGAACGTTCGACCTGCTTCGGCAAGCCGGATATCGTGTAGAGCTGATCCCTTACCAGACTTGGGTGGACAGGATCAATCAGTATCAAGGAAATCCACTGGAGCCCATGCTGCCCTTATTGCAAGAGAAGGTGACGAATGGCCTAACGCGTATGCAGACTAGCACAAACACACCTATATATGAGACAGGAAATACAAGGCGGGCGTTGGCGAATCGCCCAGATATCCAGTATGTGCCGCTGGATCATGGTTTGCTACGTCGGTTTGTGGAGAATTGGGTGAGCAAGGGCTTTTACAAATACTGAGAGGGAGCTGGGGTAGACCGACAGCTCTTATTAAGTTTTCTTTTATCTTTCATATGCAACGGTGATCTCCTCCCCTCACAAGCTATGTACCCAAAGATTGTTATCCTCATTTCGGGTTCTTCTATATATACACATGTCACATATCCTCTTTTCGTTCTGCGCATCAACGAGAAATTGTAATTTTGCACTGCCTCTAGACCACCTTCGAAATTCTCCATCGCGTTATACTCAAGCTGGGGTTGAAGCCTGGCGAAGACTCACCGCAGCATCCATTGCAACTGGCGCGTAAGGATCATCAAAATCTAGACCGGGATGGCGATTGCCACAGATGACCCACCTAGCCGGGTACGCAGTGGTATTGTTAGCTGTGTCCTTCTTGAGCGGAGCCTGCTGATAATTCTATTCTATCTAAACATGCGTGAAAGGCTGGTCGTGTCCTTATGATACAAACTACGTAACCTCGAAGGACTCAAGGAGATTACGAATTGGGTCGATAGGAGAAATGGAAAGCAATGGCAATGATTGAAAGCCGGCTCAATTGATGCTAAACTATCATGAGTAAGTACAAGTCTTCAGCTGCAAGTACCGAAATGATACTGCCAAGTCTTTGTTCAATCTGGTACTACACGCAGATCCAATCCTCGTTAATTTCCGTTATCAGCGAAGAGGTTTCCGTTCATGTATTTAAGTCCGGTGTCAACAGCAACAGTGACCACCGTCTTGTCAGGACCTAGCTCCTTGGCCAGGGCAATGGCAGCGACGACATTGAGACCCGTGGAAGTTCCCACAAGTAGCCCCTCTTCCTGGGCAAGTCGCCGACACATAGCACGCCCCTCTTCTTCGGAGACACCCCATGCCTCATCATATAAGCTGCGATTAAGGAGAGGTGGGATAAAACCCACCCCAACACCCTCCACGCTATGAGAGCCGGCATGACCCTCCGTGAGGATGGGTGAAGATTCCGGCTCTAGAACTATGCACCGTGTCCCTGGCCACCTCGATTTGAGCACTCGAGACACCCCCGTGACCATGCCAGCCACACCAAACGTGCCACAGAAGCCATCAATTCCATTTGGGAATTGTTCAATCAGTTCTTTGCCGATCAAGTCATACCCAGGAAGACTGTCTGGATTATTGAACTGGTCGATGTGGAAGTGTCCTTCCTGACTGGCAACACTTTGTGCATGGTGTATCATAGAGGGGATAAGGTCTGCTGTGACGCAGCCGGATGGGCTGTGAATTATGTCGACCGTGGCACCCAGGGCACGCATAGTCCGTAGCTTTTCGACTGCAAAGGCATTGGAAGAAGCCACCCTGAATTGGTATCCCTTGATGGCACAGACGAATGCCAAAGAAGAGCCAGTACTGCCACCACTGGCTTCCACAACTGTCATACCTGGCTGTAGCTTCCCCTTACTCTCGGCTTGCTCAATCATGGACTTCGCCATACGATCCTTATACGAACCAGTCGGGTTCATGTATTCCAGCTTCAGAAAGACCTTGGCATGGCCTTCCGGAACCACGCGACGGAGACGCACGACGGGAGTATTTCCAATAGCATCCAACGCGGAGTCAACAGGCAATGGGGGTGAAGCCATGATGTAAGCTTTGCTGATTTGGCTTGAAGTTCAAACTCGGCTTGGGTGCTGGAGGGATGTCAGGAAGGCAAACCAAGTTTGTGCGATACCAACGCAGTCGGTAAGTGAGTGGGCCAGCAGAAAGCACGTAATAATGGTTGCAGATGACAAGGCCTCGTATATTTGGTCGGAACAACTGACATCCCGCCAGCTTCTGAGGCACTACCTCTCAACTGTGGAAGGAGATCTTATACGGATATATACCAGGTCCTAAAGAGAGTGCAGGGGTCAGCTGTTCCTAATTTACGAGGGCAATCAACTTAACAAATATTTATCTTCTTCATAGAGCCAGAGAGATCCATCACATGCGGCTCATGACGCTGTAAATGGCCTCACTGGCGGTCATTTTCAGCGTCGATTTCACAGGTACTCACATTCTATATGTAATTAAATGATCAAAGTGAGATGAGATAGGTATCAAATAATATCGTGTTATTCGACAAAACGAATGTATATAGAGGAAAAACAAAAAATATGGTCCCGACGAGGGTCGAACTCGCGACCTTGGCGTTATTAGCACCACGCTCTAACCGACTGAGCTACAGGACCTGATTGGTTGAGAGGCAATATTTTCTTTGGCCTCATGTTCCTACCAACCTGCTTAGGTTGTGTCTGTCGAAGGACAGGTCGTTCATAATTTAGCTGCATGCAATTGATGAGGCTCTTACTGATGCTGGAATAGTTTCATATCAAGATAGGAATCCTGATTGGGAACTCCATACAATAAATTTCAGATTAATAATTCGGACACATTCCGTGGGCGCACAGCTTCAAAGCCAAATTTGTCTATCTGATGGATCATGTCTCGCTCACTACCTTGATGGCCTGCAAACTATCTTAGATGGAGGGATACCATATTAAGGCATAATATTTATCCGCTATTTACATGATCTATCATAGTAGGTCTGGCAGATGGCTGTTCCTTAGGCAGGATCGAACCGCCATCACCGCCACAGACATCACCTTCTAGGCGAGGTCATTGAAAAACAATAGCAGGGCATGAATCCTTGTGGCTGACTGTTGAGCCTCCAGATCCTGCAGATACCACATACCAGCCCCTTGCCTTTTGTGTAACAGCAGGTTTCTGGAAAACCACTGGCATTCCTCCACGTGAGAAGATGGCATCTCCAAAGCCAATTATAAATGATTATCTGGATCTTTTCTACTTTCAGACTGTAGACGTCACACTCAAGGTGAATGCTACACTGAGTTCACCCGTGTCTGCGCCTATTCGCTAAGAACCAGACCAACAAAGGACATGGACAGACAAAACATAGCCTGATAGCCAATATGTTATGAAAAAGCCCATCTGCTAATTGCAGTGCAGCCAAGAGTGGAGCAGCAGGGCGATGTGCTCATTAAACAGTCAATGAGCGCATAGCCAAGAGGCTCATGAGACATTTGTTTACACAGCCTACATCGCCCTATATAGCTGACCCACTTACGACGCTAGATACCAAGCTAAGGAGATATGTGGCTATGTAATTGGCTGGACTGCGCCCTGTCGGTTTCCCAATCGGGCATGTATAGAACGGCCCCCAAATCCTTTGAATCTGCCTCATGATCGATTCAGGGCCCTTGGGGGAGATATAAATCTCTTTTCTTCTTCAGTTCATCTCAATCATCATCTATCAACCATCTACTATCTACCGAATAACACTGTCAAAATGCATCTCTCCACCTCCCTCCTCGCCCTGACAGTGGCTGCCACCCATGTCGCCGCAGCTACTCCCAAGACCATCGACGACATCATCAAAGGCACCTCCGAGTGTGTCCAGCCCTGCCTGAACGACTTCTACACCGACATTGTCGGCGACAGCTGCAGCAAAGACGCAAAGACCAGCTCCAGCGAGGCCGATCTCAAGTGTATCTGCAGCTCCACCGGCGATGCGAGCAAGATCAACGAACAGAGCAGCAAAGTGTCTAGCTGTATTGTCAAGGGGTGTGGGGGCTCGGCGAAGGATGTTCTATCGTATAAGACTGCTTGGAATGAGTTGAATACGCTGTGTGAGGGGAAGACTAGTATGTTAATTGATATTTATGGGTGAATGATGTGATGCTAACGATATAGATGCTACTTCTTCCATCTCCATCTCTGCTTCTACCTTTACAACGACTGGCATGACTACATCGACTGCCACTGGCACCACCACCGGCACTTCCACCGAATCCACTGCCGACTCGACTGGCACCGCAACAACATCATCCGCCGCTGCCACAGGAACAGACGAGAACAGCGCCGTCTCAATGAAGGAAACCTCCTTCCTCGCCGGCGTTGGTGTCCTCGTTGCTGCTTTCTTCATGTAAACGACTCATGTAATATATATACCCCGAATCATTCTATTAGATTAACATAATCAACATCTATCAATATCTTTTTTAAATTCTAGCCTTCTCAATTCTCTCCCCCGCTCATCAAACTCAATCTTCTTGCCTGTAATCAGACTCTCCTGCAGCGCGCACCCGATTCGCACCGCAGCAACAGCTCCCTCAACGCGCATAGGCGGCTCGGTGTCGTCCAGACAGCAGGCTGTGAACTCGTTCGCCTCGGTGATGAAGGCTTCTCTGAATCGCCCGTAGTAGTGGGGTGGGATTTCGCGGCGAATACCGGTTGGCTCGTAGATGTTGACTAGGTTCGAGGCTGGCTGGGTGTTGACGGCCAGCTTGCCTTTGGTGCCGGTGATTTCGGTGCCTAGCCTGTTAGCATAGAGTAATCAATAGAGAAGGTGAGTGAGGCTTACAGTCTTCTTGACCAGCAGCCATCATCCGACTACAGAACAACTGCGCAATCTTCCCCCATGGAACTCGATGATGCCAAACGCATTATCCCGATCATTATACTTGCGCAGCTCAGGCGAGACGGCAGTGATACCCACCGCGGAGACAGACTTGACCGTCGAATCCTCACCAAAGAACCACAGCGCCAAATCGATATCGTGGATCGAGCAGTCGACGAAAATCCCACCGGAGAACTGGGCGTACTCGACGAAGAAACCGCTCGGGTCGAGCTTATCGCAGGTCTGCGAGCGGAAGACGCTGGGACGTCCGATGGTGCCGTCGGTCATTTTGTCAAAGGCATCGCGGTAGGAGGCGTCGAAGCGGCGCGAGAATCCGCAGATGACTTTTTGGGAGGGGTGTGTTTTGATGGAGGTGCGGTAGGCGTCTACAACAGATTGGGACTGAATTTATTAGATAGATTCATCTATACAAGACAGTCGACATACCTCTTCAATGCTCGTACTCAACGGCTTCTCACACAACACATGCAGCCCCTTCTTAATCGCCTTGATGGCCTGCTCAGCGTGCACACTGGTGGCAGATGCAATCACCACAGCCTGCAAACCAGGCGCATTCAACATGTCGTCAAAGTCTGCGTACGTGGTCGCGCCAACGAGGTTCTTGTGCGCCCATTCGAGCTCCTCTGGCCGCGGCGATGAAGCTGCGATGACTTGGGCTCTGGGGGTGAAGTTGTGGAAGTGCAGGGCGTGACGGGCGCCCATGCGGCCGAGGCCTGCGATGCCGACTTTGAGGGACATGATTATCGGTTATTAGGAATTGAATTGAGTTGAAGTGAATTGAGAGTGATGATTGAATGAATTGAAAAAGAATTGGAAAGACATTCTTATAGCTATCCTGGCTATAGCTGACCGCTGTTGGAGATGAAAGTATACTGCATATAGTATGGCAATAAGCGGCGAGAATTACTCTTTTCATCAAAGTAGAAATATTCGGCGAAAAACACCCAATGCCAATCTCCACAGCACATGACAGCACATGACCCATTTAATACTCCACCAATCATACGTGATTATCTACAGCTCCAGTCGAATCTCTCCTCAATCTGGGACGTAGGAAAAGCGTGCTCTCTCTGCATCACCCCCAACACCCCCAGCAGCGCCTCCTGCTCTCGCCTCTCCTCGAAATACTCCCCGCACGTCACGATCCCCATCAGCGCCGTGTTGAACACAGGCGGCAGTCGGCGATTGCACACCGCCATCCCACATAGCCGTCGCACAATCCCCCGCACTTCCTCGGCCATCGCCCGCTGCCCCGCCGCCGATCCGGGGCCTAATCGCGGTCGCATGGGGTCAAAGACCACCAGCAGAATCCGCGCCAACTCGGCATGGCTGACCCCCGTGACGTGCCAGCGGTCCAGATGCCAGATCTCGGGGAAGACCTCCCCGGCTGCCTGATCGGGGGCACGGTTGTACAGCGGTTCGAACGACGCGGGGAGGTGTCGTGTCAGTAGGTTCTGGTACTCGACTAGCTCGCACCACCGGGTCGAACTGTGCTCGGGAGTCACCTCGCCACTGCCGTAGCAGTACTCGAGGACGTCAGCGCAGAAGATGATGAGCCGATTGGCCCAGACGGGATCTTCGGCGGGGGATAAGGAGCGGAACGCCTCGCAGTGGGCGAGGGGGAAGTTCAGAGCCCGCTGTTTCACAAACGAGGTAAACACCTCCTGGCGCAGAGCGATCCAAAAGGCGACTTCGCGGAATCCGCCCACCGTGCCGGGCTGGGCGATCTGGGCGGCGATGAAGACAGCCAGCATGCGCAGGAAAACCTCGTGGTCTTCGGGTTCTTCACGCAGGGGGGCGTCCATTTCTTCATCCGTCCGGAGAATGATAGCCGCCGCCAGCAGGTCGTCGTTGTGGATCTGCACTGGATCCATGCTGAGAGCGAGGAGATCCCGAATGCACTCGTTGTGATACCGGACGGCCGATTCTTCGGTCAGATCGGGGAGGCAGTGGCCCTGCCACTCGACGACGCCGGCGGCATTGCGGTACCGCGGGATACGGATGAGATGGCGGGCAGAGGTGGTGAGGATGGCGTGAAGTAACGGGGGGGGATGATCTGGCGCGCTGGGGGACGACGTGGGAGAAATGCGACTGCGGATCGCACAGATCAAACCGGACGGCAATGTCGCTGGCGAAGAACCGGAGCAGAATGGCAGACAGCCGGGTATTGCACGGTTTGGGCAGCGGGGTGATATCATTGCTGCCTTCGTCATCGGGATAGTGGGCGATGTCATCGGAGGATTCCTGGATAAAACGCAGGGCGCGTCGGCTGAACCAGGGCTGATCGGTAGGGAAGGAAACAGGGAAATGACGGAAACGCAGAGAAGCCGAGGGGATGCAGGGAATATTCAGCTGCAGACAGCGCTGACAGGCCAGATCGGCGGGGAGGCACTTGAGATGATGGGCTGTACGTACGTCAGTGATAACACGCGAGAAGTGAGAGAGTGCTTATCTGCAGTGGCTGCAAGGCAAAGGACGAGGCATTTTCCCGGCGAGAATTGCTGTTTGAGGGGAATCGATGAAGATAAAATATGATACCCCAGACACGTGCCCCGCAGTGGCAGCCAATCAGGAAAGAGTATTGACAATCTGGGGTATGGGGAAATACATAAGTAGCCAGAAGCAGCCCATCTCTCGTATCTTCATAGACAATAGATTTATAGATATTTGTATTATAATGGACACAATGGACGACAAGCCTATCGACCAGCACGTCGAACACCACGACGAGAAAGACCCTGAGAAGCACTCGCTCGACGACATCAACAACCTGCCTGTCTCGTGGTTCGTGTGGGTCGTCGCTCTGACAGCCTCAATTGCCGGTCTTCTGTTTGGCTACGATACAGGCATTATTTCTGCTGTGCTTGTCTACATCGGCGACAGTCTCGACCAACATTCTCTATCCAGCAATGAGAAAGAGCTCATCACTTCACTATGTTCTGGTGGTGCCTTCTTTGGTGCCATTGCTGCTGGACTGCTAGCTGACAAGGTATGCTCTCCTCTCTATACATCCTATGTATGCTAATTGCCAGCTCGGTCGTAAATCCTGCATCTACATGGGATGTGCCCTCTTCACCGTCGGCGCCGTCCTCCAAGGTGCTGCGTATAGCATCGCCCAAATGGCCGTCGGTCGAGCCGTCGTCGGACTGGGCGTTGGCTCTGCTGCCATGGTGGTCCCTCTCTACGTCGCTGAGATAGCACCCGCCAGAGCACGCGGTCGTCTCATCGGACTGAACAACATGTGTATCACCGGCGGACAAGTCGTGGCATACGCTGTTGGTGCTGGCCTCGCCAACGTCAGTGAAGGATGGCGATACATGGTTGGCCTCGGGGCCGTCCCATCCATCATCCTGGCCATCATGCTCCCCTTCTGCCCCGAATCACCCCGTCACCTGGTCTACCATAACCGTCTTGACGAAGCAGACCTCGTCCTGCGGAGGATCTACGCCAGCGCATCTCCCGGCCAGGTTCTCGCCGTCCGCCGCTCCATTGTCGAAGCCTGCGATGAAGCAAAACGCATTGGTAGCGAAAGCCGCTGGAGCAAGATCCAACAGCTACACACCATCCCCTCCAACCTGCGTGCTCTCTTCTGCGCCTGCGGCCTCATGGTCATCTCCCAAATGTCCGGCTTCAACACCCTCATGTACTACTCCTCCACTCTCTTCTCGCTCGTGGGCTTCGACAACCCCACCGCCGTCGGGCTCGTCGTGGCCGGCACCAACCTCATCATGTCCGTCGTCAACACCCTCGTCGTCGACCGTCTCGGCCGTCGCAAACTCCTCCTCAGTACCTCCTGGGGCATGTGCGCGGGTCTCATCGCCATCGCCGTCGCCTTCATCTTCATCCCCGTCGACACAGAAACCATGACCGTCCCATCCGCAAAGATAAACGCCCCCGCCATCGTCGTCCTCATCTTCGTCATCTGGTTCGTGCTCTTCTACGGCGTCTCCGTCGGCAACACAGCCTGGATGAGCGCCGACTTCTTCCCGCTCGAAGTCCGCGCCATGGGAACCATGTGGCTGTCGTGTTCGAACTGGGCGACTAACGTGATTGTCTCCAGCACGTTTCTGTCCATGATGCAGGGGATGACGCCATCGGGGACCTTTGGCTTCTACGCGGGGATTTGCGGGGTGGGATGGATGTGGATCTTTTGGTTCTATCCAGAGGTGTCGGGGTTGCAGTTGGAGGAGATCCGGCAGGTGTTTGAGCAGGGGATTGGCAGGGGGAAGTTCAAGGTATGAGGGTGGGGATGTGTATAGCCATGTGATCATGTATGAATGAGTTACGGTTGAATCTTTAGCCTGATTTTTATCCCTGTTTCCTGTATCAATTTTTTATCGCGTGGAAGAATGTAGAAAATGCTGGATGTTTCATACCCCGCATTAGCCTCAACACTTTGACGTGAGGAAAAGTGTTGAGTCGGAATGATTTTCCTCTTCGGGTACTTATCTTTTAGACGACATTATCTAGTTTCTTTATAAGAGTCAATCCTGATAAAGAGGCATTCGTTCGCATTAGTGATAGCAAGGTATCAACATGAGCAGATGCGTTGTACATAGATTATCCTAATGACAAATGTACATCCCCGTCATAGAATAATTTACCTACTGATGATTGAGTTTATCTAAAAAGTCACCGAGTCGAATACTGAGGGGATAATAGATAAGCGAACAGGAACAGGAAGAATGCGTAGCCCAGTCAATGGCGCTGAATCATCCGCCTTGGCCGTCTAAATTAGAGGATATGGGAATACCCGCAAATAGACCAAGTTGAATTCATAATGGCGATGCCACGATATCGCATTTATCTAGAATACATTAGCTTCTTCGAGTAATGCCACTTTTTATACCATTTACTAGCGCTGACCTAAAGTCTGATAGCTTATGGAACAACCGCCGGACATTACTGCCAGAAGTCCTTGAATCTATAATTATAAGGACCATTTTGCCATTAAGAATAGCTGGAGTATCTCTACTCTTATTTAATATATGTATCTACTTGATAGCGCTATAAGAGAGAGCATATGCTTGCTTTCTCTGAGGTTGAGTGCATTTGCACCCCAGTTCGCATTGATGCTTGATATTAAATAGCTTGGTATCTTTATTTGTTGAGCTGCCCGATAATTGGTTTATGTGTTGTTGTAGTTGATGGACTGCTTATACTTGGTCAGTTTTTGTACTGTAGCGACCAGAGGTTGTTGTCTATTCCGTGTGAGAAGGATGAGTTCCATGTACCTATCACTTGAAATGTGCCGGCATTGGAAGATTACAATGATTACAATGAGTATCCTAAAGGGTGTCATAGTTCATCCGTATCAGAAATATATAAGTGAGAATGAACAGACAATGCTCAAGGAATAACAGCCAGTTAAAACTCGTCCTCGACGTCATATTACACTCTTTATACACTTTTTATTTGGTTAATATGGCACGGCTTAATATACCAACCCCTACTCTATGATATTAATGATAATATCTGTTGGAGATAATAAACAACCATATCACCCTTATTATAGGCCATCTATTCCACCTGTATACTATCATCACTATAAAGCATAATGCCACTCAACTTTATCAACCATCTAGTCTAAAGTGGTGCATTTTACACGATCGTAGCTTCTGTTGTCCCTCTTATGGGTATCTGAATGTATCTGGGAAGTAATCCCCGTTAGTCCGGCTATCGCGGAAATGATGGTTTGCCCCGCATGCTTGGGATCAGGCAGCCCGACAGTCTTTTAATTGAGTTCAGTAAACTTAATATGCTTCGCCACACGGCAATATGCAGACCCAGAAATCGGCAAAGTATTCACCCTGCGGAGAAGATGATGTCAGACTGCCCGTCGCAATCAATTCATTCGATCGCTTGTTGATATCGTTTCTCCACAATCCCGCACATGCGGAGGGGGCTAAACGATGTAGTCTGGGGTTCTGGATCCGGGGTATTCCTTTCCCCACGTGGCTCTAGCCTATATAGCCCACTTCCTGTCATGTTTCAGACGAACACTCCCTCATCCCATTGTCTCACCATGACCCTCCTCACATTAGTTGAGGACCGTCCCACGCCTCCCCAGGTCTACAACTGGCGGATTTATCTGTTAGCAGCTGTCGCTTCATGTGCCTCGTGCATGATCGGCTATGACAGCGCCTTTATCGGCCAAACCATCGAACTCGACTCCTTTCAAGATGAATTCCACTTCAACGAATGGTCCGACGCAAAGGTCAACCTGGTCTCGGCCAACATCGTCTCCCTCTACCAAGCAGGCGCCTTCTTCGGCGCTCTATTTGCCTACCCGATCGGCTACTTCTGGGGCAGAAAATGGGGTCTCCTCGCCACTGGTATCGTCTTCACGCTTGGGTCGGGATTGATGCTCGGTGCGAATGGCCAGCGTGGACTGGGGATCATGTATGCTGGGCGTGTTCTGGCGGGAATTGGCGTCGGTGCTGGGTCGAATCTGACTCCGATTTATATTTCTGAACTTGCGCCCCCTGCGATTCGGGGTCGATTGGTGGGTGTTTATGAATTGGGATGGCAGATTGGGGGGTTGGTTGGGTTTTGGATCAACGTGAGTTCATCCCCCCTATATATACACATATATCTAACTAAAGTAGTATGGTGTTGATACGACCATGCCTCCCTCGCACACTCAATGGCTCATCCCCTTTGCCGTCCAACTCATCCCATCTGGTCTACTATTGATTGGATCGCTGGTCATCCGTGAATCACCCAGATGGCTCTTCTCCCGCGGCCGACGCGAAGAAGCCATCGCCAACCTGTGCTGGGTGCGCCAACTCGACGCGAACGAAATCTACATGATTGAAGAAATCGGCGGCATCGACCAAGCACTGGAAGAACAAAAGGCTTCGATCGGAATTGGTTTCTGGAAGCCATTCATCGCGGCCTGGGAGAGCCCGCGCGTTAAATGGCGGCTGTTCCTTGGTTTCATGCTGTTCTTCTGGCAGAATGGGTCAGGCATTAATGCCATCAATTACTACAGTCCGAGTATTTTCAAGAGTATCGGTATTAAAGGAGAGACCAACTCGCTGTGCTCTGGTATTTTTGGCGTCGTCAAGATGGTCGTGACTATCATCTGGCTGCTGTGGTTGATTGACCAGCTTGGTCGGCGCAAGTTGTTGATGGCTGGTGGTGTGACTGGTTCGATCTGTCTGTGGGTGATCGGTGCTTATATCTGCGTTGTTGAACCAGATAACAAGCCTGATCTGGAGCTCAATGGCTCTGGCATTATGGCCATTTTCTTCTTCTACCTATATACTGCTTGCTATACCCCGTCGTGGAATGGTACACCGTGGGTGCTAAACTCGGTACGTCTCTCCCCTATACCAACTACCTCAACTAATAACAAAACAGGAAATGTTCGACCCCAACATGCGAGCCGTTTCACAGGCAGCAGCAGCAGCGAGTAACTGGTTTTGGAACTTTATCGTGTCCCGTTTCACCCCCCAAATGCTGTCGACCATGGGCTACGGAATGTACTTTTTCTTCGCTAGTCTCATGATCCTCTCCGTCTTCTTCGTCTTTTTCCTCATCCCTGAGACAAAAGGAGTGCCACTCGAAGCGATGGATCGACTATTCGAGACTAAGCCTGTGTGGCGTGCGCATGGGAAGATCATGGCGCAGCTGCATGAGGACGAGGATATGTTCCGGCGGGAGATTGTGGATGCCAAACTCGGTGAGGATAAGGGGAGGGAGGAGTTTGTGGAGAACGCATAGACTTATACATATAGAATAGATATCATTGATTGACAGGTTCAATAGAGCTGGCTGAAATCGGTCTAACGTCTTCCTGGCTGTGATGTATCAGAGATGATCGTACCTCATCCATGCCGTGACTAATTTATTGGTTCTTCTCTAAGATGCCTGCAGATGCATCAAATGGACTTGTCACACCCATCCCTTGATATAAATTATAACCAGCTAGACACTCTGGACGGAACAGCAGAAGCCATGGCTGACTCCAAAGCCCCTGTCGTCACCGGTGTGGCTGTCGTTTTTGCCATTCTGTCCTTTGTCGTTGTGACTTTGCGCATTCTGTCGAGGATTTTTATATTCGGCAAGGTTCGCTTGGATGATTGTATGTCCCCATAATTATCATTATTTGGACAATACTAACTAGCCAGATTTGATTATCATCGCCTCAGTATGTTATGTATTGTTATCTGAACATATAAACATTCTAACTGTATAGATTCTCTCCTGGTCCTTCATCGGCATCTGCCTCGCAGCCGTCCACAATGGCCTCGGCCACCACATGTCCGACATCGACCTGGCCGACTTCCAAACCTATCTCAAGATCATCTACGTCAGCTCGACCTTCTACCTTTCCTGTCTGGGGTTCGTCAAATGCTCCGTTCTCGTCTTCTACACGCATCTGGAAAATGCCACCCTCACCCGGCTTTCCTATATTATGCTCGGCGTGATTGTCTGCCAGGCCGGGTCATTCGTGCTTGTGGCTATCTTCCAGTGCAATCCTATCCATAAAGCGTGGAGTCCAACCACGCTGGGCAGTTGTGTGCAAATCAACGTGTTTTACCTGGCGAATGCGGCGTTAAATATCTGCACCGATGTCATCACGTACGCTCTACCTATGAAGGCCATCATGGAACTCGAGATATCACGTCGACAGAAGATCGGTATCCTCATCATTCTCTGCTTTGGTCTTTTGTAAGTCTCCCCGCCATATATAAACAAGTATACTAATAAAGCAGCGCCTGCATCGCCTCCATCATCCGTATCACCTATATCCCCGCCATGCTCTCCTCCCCCGACGCAACCTACGTCATCAGCGACGCCATGTACTGGTCCGTCATCGAGACCAACACCGGTATCCTGGCTGCGTCGATGCCGTGCTTCAACGCTATCTTTGCGCGGTTCCTGCCGCGACTGCTGGGTTCGTCGAGAGCGTGCAAAGAGGATGATACCTCTGATGGCACGCAGAGTCCGCGTCCGGATCCGTGGAGTCAGCCAGAGTTGCCGTTACCTGAGCTGCCCAAGGCGAGGGATTAGATTACTTTGACTGTATAGTTTTCTTTGTTCTGTGGGGTTGTTTAATATATAAGATGTATAATATAGGGCGGTTTATACCTAGGTGGCCGTTAATCTTAATTTATTCAGCCGACTTTATGTTGACTGCTTGTATTATAATCATATCATCCCTATTGCCTAAGTAATTCTATAAGACGCGCGAATAAACAAAGTAAATGTGACTTGTCTTGCCATCCAGAAACAAATAACCGCTTTGGAACTGGAAATTTTATCAGAGCTCGACTCCGCAAAATGGCACTTTATTCTGAAATAATTCACCCATATTTACCATTATCAACGGATTGCACCATAGATAAATCATTAGTGCGATGAAAACCACACCTGGTCTATACAGTCGGGTAGATCTGTGCCGACGAGAGAGATTATGAAAATGCACACCAGAGCTAGATGCTGAATATGAGAATATGGAGATTGCAATGACTACATTACCTACATTTTTGGATAGTAGTCACCATATTGTCGTGGGATGGATCTAGAAATGGCCACGATGATATATAGTACGGGAGCAGGGAGTCATATCCAAAGTGAGAATTGTGGAAACGTACACAGTGCAGCCATGAGGAACACAGAGAATTGCTGCTTAAGTATGATGTAGAACTATTCTATGCATCAATTAACAATATCAAACCCCTTGAAATCAGGCAGAACAGCTCTAATCTCCAACAGATACCGATCAACACCATTGGAATAGTTCAACTGCTCAAATGGCTTCCCTGGGACATTTCCACCCATGTACGTCGATCTGGTAGTAGGGAATAACGTCCGATCAGATAGCATGTTGATCTTCTCTTTCCATGCCTTCGACGACTCTTCAGTAGGATTGATATACTTGATTCCCTTTCTTTCGATCTGCTTGATAGCGTCTGCAACCCATCGACCCTGAATTTCCACGGTGGTAGGCCCGTTACTGAGCAGTGTAGGGCCATGAGGTCCGTAGAGATGGAACATGTTGGGATATCCGTGGACTGTAGTGCCGAGGTATGTGTTTAGACCTGTCTTCCATTCATCCTGCAGGGCTGTTCCTTTGATGCTCTTCAGTCCCATGCTGGTCATTCCACCGGTGCCAATATCGAAACCGGTAGCGATGCAGATGACGTCCAGGTCGAGGTGTGTGCCGTCTTGGAGTTGGATGCCTTTCTCTGTAAAGGAAGCGATGGGGTTGTTGGAGATGTCAACCACCTCGACATTAGGGCGGTTGAATTGCTCGTAGTACGTAGACTCAAGACAAGGACGCTTGATGCCGAATGCATGCGGTGGCTCAACAGGAGCAAGTAGATCTCGCTGTTTCTCGTCCTCAATTCGGGCACGAGTCTTTCTCGCCCAGAAGTCATACACCACTCTGTTCGCCTTTTCTTCAAAGAGATAATCTTTATAATTGCCCACCCAGAACTGGAAGCCCCCAGCTTCCCAGAGTTGCTCGAGAAATGCTTCTTGTTCCTTAGGACTATCTTCAAACACACCCTTCTCAGAGAATGTATACACGAACCCAGCGAAGCATTTCTCACGCAGGCGGAAGTATTCAGGGTAGAAGGATTTCGTCTGCTCCTGCTCTTCGACGGTAAGATCACGCTTACGCATTGGGATGGCCAGATTAGGTGTTCTTTGCAAGACTTTGAGAGAGCCAGCAGTTGGTCCCCATGCTTGGGCGACTTGAACACCAGAAGCACCGGTGCCAATGATAGCGCACCGTTTATCCCGCACGTCGATGTCTTCTTCCGGCCAGAAGGAGGAGTGATGCACGATTCCTTGGAAGGTGTCGATACCGGGCCATTCAGGGATATATCTCTTTGACGAGAATCCAGCAGCAACAATGAGATACTTTGCTGTCGCAGTTCTCCCGTCCTCCGTCTTGACCGTCCACTTCCCACCCTCAGTGTCAAACGATGCATCAACAATAACAGTCGAAAACGCACAATCCTTCTTTACATCCAACACCTTATCCACATGCTGGAAATAAGCCCTCAACTCCTTGAAATCTGGATAATTCGTACTCCACGTCCAATCCTTATACGTCTCCGGAATCGAATACTGATACTGCGGGATTTCGGAATCGACAGCCGCACCGGGGTAACAGTTCCAATGCCAGGTTCCGCCGAGGTCAGTGCCTGCTTCGTAGATGGTGCTGTTAAGGCCGAGTTTGCGCATCTCGTACAGACAATAAATGCCTGCAAACCCGGCGCCGATGATGAGGACATCGGTGGTGAGATTGTCGGCGTAGGGGCCGGTGCAGGTGCCGCAGCGGCTGTATTCTCTGAGGTCGGATTTCATATTCATGGTGATAGGAATCTGATAGACGGATGGTGGATGGATGATGGATAAATGATGGAGGATAATGGGTGCTTTTATAGGCTTATTTGTGTGACGGTGGCTTGCGGGGTATCATCAGTTGAAGTCATCAATGCGATGAGGGGAACCCTGTATACAACTGTTCATAACCTGGTCAATGGCTGCATTGGATGATTTGCTTATGATTCAATTTGTTGTCTATATTTAGCCTGTAAATCCAGCTCACATGATGATCATTGCAGGGTTGTTAATATAGTTGGCCTATCAGGTACTGCGTACACGACAGGGAGGCTGATGAAATGGTACTTTTGCACATCAGTATCATTATTATGAGGATGCAGAGAAGATGCCGTTATCTTTATATAGAAGTACAGTAGCAATATATAGTAGTTTTGCTGACGGCCTAAACTAGATCTATTAAAGTGAATTGACGTCCAATGAAATAGTGGATGTCCTGTATCGGTAATACTGCATAGGACATTTCCCGTCCATCTATTCTAACCTTTGTTCAGAACACTCGAAATTTGGTTTCTTTTACTCTTCTATATACGTGCAGTGTGTACTGTGTAGCTATTCTTAAAGAGGAAGTGATTTGCCACAAGGCTGGGAAGGAAGACAGAGAAACACAACCTCACGACTGCACAATAGTACATAAGACCTGTATTCCCCTAGATTTATTCCTTCATTTGCATTTTCAACCCATATCTCAATAATGGATCCCGATAAGAGTACCCTGTCCACACGTCTAAGTGCAGATTTGCCAATACATAAAAATGAACAAGCAGACGATAAAAAATCCACTGTCCGCTTCTATCCCCTTTATATATCCCTCTCCTCGTGCTTGTCTATACCGGCTGCATGCTCGCTGTATGGTCGATTCAGTGTATTCTGAGTCAACATTTGATTGTATCCTCACCCAACCCACTCGACTATGACTACCTTCCGATTAGTGACATTGAAGGTGCTATTAATACCAATGCAAGATGGTATTGGGCTATAAGGGTGCTGTGGAGTATTTTCAGTGTGTCTATATTGCCTGTTTGTTCAGCAGTGTGTGCCTTTACTGCTGTTGGTATCACATAGGTACAAAAACACGGACAGCGATTGACGCTGCGGCAAATACTCAGTCTGGCGGATAAAGGAAGGATGAGTCCGGCGGTGATATTCAATTTGGCTCTCTTCACCTTAATTGGCTATTTTGGACTGCCAAACGAAGCTTTCGATTCCTCTATCAGTCCTCTATTATTAACAGATCCACTCAACTGTACTGCTCCGAAATGTCATTCACAGGTTTATTCCTTGTATGTACTTACAAACCCATTCTTAACCCATTCATCGACGTACAACACTTACCTAGGCCAGGGCTAGGTACATGTACACCACTATACAAGTACTTAGACGGCGGATTTTATCTCGACTTCGTCCCGTCCCCAGTGGATGGGTTTTGTTTTCCTGGGTAATAGTCGATACTGATGAATCTTGGAGATGGGATAATGATATGCCTCCTGCTTGTGCCCGAAGTTCCGTGTTTGCAATAAGTCTATTCCAAAATATTTCAATCAGCACGAATCCTGGCGACTTGAGAATGTTAGTTATACCTAATGACTGTATCTCCAATTGGAATTGCATCCAGGGGAGATTATCGACACGAATCCTCGTATGCAAGAGCGCATCGTTTGATGGAGGTGGAGTGACAATCTTGATATCTTCGGGGGTTGGAGCCTCCTCGTCTAGTAAAACATCAGCTTGAAGCTAAGGAAGCTTGGAGGAATAAGCATACTTATATTCATGGCCATGCCCGTTAAACTGACATTCCGTGCAATTTCCTTGTCCACCATCTCCTGTTTCATCTCTCTGCCGTGCTTCAACACCACACTGCACTTTCCTTGAAGCTCTCGTTTTCTTAATGGAATGAAGACAGCCTTCCACTTCTTCGACCTGGTGTTCTTCCTGACTCTCCATTTAATTGGAACGTATATTGATTTTCGCTGCGTTTGGAGTCAGCATCCGGACTTAGGATAGGGAGGTCGTTCGTACCTCGCGTCAAATCCATGCTTCTCTCTCATATGTAGCCTTTTTTTGTTTCAAGCTAGAATTTGGCGCGAGGAAAACACATATTATCTCGCCTTTGTGTCTCTCCCATATTTTGTTGCCGATTGACGACGTTCGTATGGACATGGTTATAATTCTATCAACACAAGACGACAAGCACAGAGGTCCAAAATGGCATGAAAAGTCCTGATACGATCGATCCTCGATGGTGAAAACTGCCGCAGCACACACACGTAAAAATATCTTGTTATGGTAGACTAACCTAGCAGCGTCTTCAGTGGCGTTCAGGACAGTGATTGATCAACAGTAAATCCCAGTATACTCCTAAACAATGCCTGTAGTATTTTACACTAAGCCTTTAGTGTCGCAAATAGGCAACAGTAGGAGGGCGAGGATCTCTGGCGGTGTTGGATACTAGCCTTGTTAGCCTGGCAGGAGTCCCTGTTCATTTCGCCCGCACGATATAGCCATAGTATCTGTTACCACATACTGCGATCGCTGATTCAAAATAATATATTAAACTAGAACTTGGAATCGTATAAGATATTCCTACCCTGGCATACGAATAATGATCGTACGCAGAAAATATGTTGACAATGTGCGGCGCTTAAACTTGTCTATCGCTGCTATGATTTATGATAAATCCATGACAATCGCACCCTTGAAACAAGACTAATATACAGCTGACTCATGACTCCTGATTCTAAGCCATTGCCCGCACGGATACCTGGCTTTCCAGGATGATTCTTCTGCTGACGCTTATTTCTTGTCGATACACTGTCACGACCTATAAGCATTCCAGAAGAATCCAACATGACTATGACAGCCACTTACCTCTAGAGCTGGTCAGTTTATACAATCCAGCCTCGGAAGAAAGGTCATCATTTTCGGTATCCCCTGACCATAACAAGGGCCTTCCAGATCTGCGTTCCACTGGTAGAGTTAACGTCGAGATACCTTGGAATGTGATAGAAGTACCTACCCTTCTTATTCTTTCGTCTCATATATTTCCAAACCACAAGTAATGATGAAGGAGCAGTGGCGATTAAAGTGACTAGTGCAATGATTGTACCCGGAGACCACTCCATTCTCCAATTTATTTAACTGACTTGATCATCTTGAGGATGAAGCGGCACTCGTCTGCCTTTTATTTCATAACTTGACCCTCATAACTATTCATCAACCGTTCTGAACAGACAGAAGAAGATGATTTTGTTGATAACGAATAGGAAACAACGTAGACTAAGATGCATAAAGTACGAGAGCCTTGCGACTGAGAAACCAATCTGATTGGTGCTCTATACGCCGATATTCCTACATTGATATAAACCAATCACTACTTATCTACAAGAAACTACGTGGGTCACTGTGGCTCTGCTGTTCAAGTGCACAGTGTCGTGATGAGTTCTACTTCATCAAGTTACTGCATTAGCGCTTCGCACGCGAATACTTAGTCACATAATAGGTTTAGCCTCCAATCATTCTGAGGGTGGAGAACAGCATTAGCATGACACTAGCTCTTCGCGCGCGAAGACTTAGTTTGGAATGGACCAATGAAAAGAGTTTTAAGGCCCCAACGCACCTTTCCAAATCAGTGATAGTTCTTCGCGTGCGAAAGAAGTGATCAAAAGTCACTGAGCAAGTACTCAGCCTCAAAGATGCCAACTGTAATAACTCCACTAACATACCCACCCCATGAATGCGCCTCCCCTTATAGACCTTCATTTCTAGAAGACATCACAACATCCTTAGCTTGTGCCATTAAGCGAACTCATCTTCATTTTTTTGGAATAGACCAATCGAAAAAGATATGTATTGCAAGTTTCTCAAGCTCTCGCGATTTAACCCTTGTATCATCATCTAGCGTCACGGTGCTAAATGAATTAGTAGAAGACATGTTAGGTATCGTGTATGGGGTATGAAGAGTTAAAATATGGTTCTGGAGAAGTAGAAATTGACAGAGGTGGGAGATGCGTGCCAGAAGGATGGGAAACTGGGAGGATAGCATATTTGCCCTGGGCAACTATGCTATCCTCGGGAAGACCCCTGTTGATTGTCATATTTTAGCGCCAAATATGCTGTCATAAGTGGGGCAAAAGAGCCAATCTTACTGTATTCGATTGCAACAGGCTCTCACAGAACCTGTAGCGATGATCACACTTATACAGAGTGGCGTACTAGAACACTCCCTGATGTGTGGCTGTGGAAAATCCCGCTACAGTGACAGAAATTAGACAGCCAAGATGTTTTGTTGTAGCAAGTTTTCGTTCGTACTGGGGAGGACTGAGAATATATATTTTTGCATTTGGACCAAAACATGTGACCACCCCAACAATACATGTCTGAATGATCACCTGCTGTACGACTATTACGAACAGTTTTGATGATTTAAATAGATTTATATCTTAAAGATTCTCAGATAGGTGAAAAATAACTCCTTCAGATATTAAAGTAGTCTTTTAGGCTCGGTTTTTCCCCATTTTTTACCCCTATATACCAAGGCTTGCATAGGAGACACATTAATTTATGGATTGCACATCACTGTAGACTTCCCTGCTCTTTCAGATAGTAAACGCAATTTGGTGTACTCTCAAATGCATGGTGCAAGCTGTTCGTGCACTGCTCCGAATGGTTTTCTACTCACATTTTCAGGCTTGCTGTGAGATATCAAGGCTGCTCCTTGGAGCTCGGACAGTAATAAGTTTATAAGAGCTGTAGTAACCACTCGCCCTCCTCACCCTCGTTCTGTTCAGAAATGGATCCTTCATCGATACCAGGACCCAAAGCCTGGCAACCGCGAGGAATCTAACCGGCTCCACATAAGCGTCTACTATGACTGCTTCCCATTAACCTTCCTCATGGGCAGCAAAGCTGCTACTAGCCTAACCGGTATTTTGACGGCGTCGCGAGCTAGTTTGGATACTTTAGCCAACCGAGTAATGTTGTCCCTGCTCTGAGCCAGGCTGCGTTCCTGGCGAACCGGACTATCTTCGCGCAGGATCTTGACGACGGTCCGATGTTGAATATCTGGATAGTCCGAGACCGAAAATATCGACGGGAGCTATGGTTGTACTTTCCTTTTCTATTGGCGCTTATCTGTTCCTTTTACTTTTCATTTATTTTACTGCTACTGCGCAGGCCCCATGGACTAATTTCTTGGACGGCCATGCTATTATGAAGATCACTGCAGCGCTACGTTCTACGACACTGCCATCTATGGAAAAGGAAGCCACGGAGAAAGACCTGCTTGATTCTCTTTCTGGGTACGTTGGTGATGCAGAGCCTGATGCGCCTATAGGCAAACTGGCTGTTGGGGCTGAGGCCGTTACGATGGAGAAATATCAAAATGAAAATGGACCTGCGTTGTGATAGGGTTGCAAATGTGATATAACCATTGTTGTGTATACCCAGATGTTGGGTCGTCAAGCAATGATATATACAGCCGTTGATGGATCCAGATATCCTACACAACGCCACTCGGGCCTTTTATACCCTTGAGAATTCCATCCCTATTACCACTGACAAAAGGATTAATTCAATGTATATAACAATTGACTCAAAAATACAGTTGGCCGGATATGTATATAGAATAGACGGAAATACGAAATTCCAGGCAGCAGGCAGCAGGCAGCAGGCGGCACCATCCCTTGTTCTGATTGATTTAAAGCAGAGTCCTTTCTCTACACTTTCTCTAGAACAGTCAATATCAACAGCCCACCATGATGATAATCCCATCGACTGAATTGCCAAAACCACCCATACCGTACGTCAAAGGCTGGAGATTCACTGTCCAATCGCACACCACTCCTCCTCCAACACCTGTTGCTCAAAGAAATTTCTCGTACACCGAGCCAGAGAAAGAAGAACACAAGCAGCTTTCTGTCACCGAACGATGCGTGCGATACCCCCCTTGCCAGGGAATGCTGGATCCGACACCATTGAGTTGGAGGTTGTTTATCCGTTGAAAGTGAAGGACGGCACGAATGCGCAAGTCTTTACAGTAAAGGCTATCGGGCCGAGTCCTGACGCTTGGCCAGATCAGATGGTGGCCAAGGTGTACGACCCTCTTTATTTTGATGATGAAGGTTGTTATAGTCCTTTTCGCTACGTCGACAAACACTATACTCATGAGGTCGGTGCATATGAACTTCTTTCTGAGTTCCAAGGGGATACCATTCCGCGATTCTACGGGTCTTATTCTCTGGATATTCCTGTCGAGGATCTGGGAGTGCGTATAGTTCGACTGATCCTGGCCGAATACATCCCAGGAAGATCGATGATGGATGTCAGCGAACAAGGGTTCTCTCAATACACCCGTCAGCAATTCATGAAGTCTATAATCGACTTCAACACGATAATATATCACAGACAAGATATCCGCAACCGAGACCTAAGCCCCCGAAACATCATCATCCACCCAGGTGGGAAATTAGTCTTCATTGACTTTGCTGACGTGCTGTTTAATCGCAAAGCCGATGATTATTGGGCATTGAGGGTGGACATGCTACCTGGGCAGTACATTTCACCTCTTATACTCTGGAAAAGCAAGCATTGTGCTTTTCAATTCTATGATTGGATTGATTGGCACTGGAGACCGTGGGTGAAGGCCGAGTATGCGCATACGGCTAATACGATCACCCCGGAAGTGCTCGAGCGATACCAATGCGACTCGGATGATGAGTAGAAGTTTTTGAAGCAGTCAATTATAGGCAAATGTGTTATTTGGTGTTGAATGCGCCCTACCTGAATTATATGTCGCAGGTATGTAGACTGGTAAACGTGGTAGAATAATGAAGAATTTCACGCTAATTTACTAATAATTATTTATTATCCCGTCTGTTTCAAATGAAACAATGCACCTTGATGCGTCCCATGTCTATCACTGTAAATGCCCTCGACTCGAAATTGACGTCTACAACTTGGTTGTATGTAGAAGCATTGCCCAACTAGATATACGAAAGAAGATAATCATAATCACCGGCAGAAAGCAACAATTCGCTCCGAAACCCTTCATCGAGGAGCAGTAGCTTTAGACAGATCTTTCCCAGAGTAAATTGAACAGGTAAGGGGATAGCCTTCTAGATCCGGCCTAGTCCCCTACTGCGAATGGTCGATTAGAGGAGAGAATGCTTTTTCCATTTGCTCGCGCAATTCTTCTATGATTCGTGCCACAGTTAAATAACAAAATGATATACAGTTCCAATTCAATCAACCCGGCAGTGTCGAGAAACGACTACACAAGCGTCTTCAGGGGTTCAGGGAGATCATTGGGCGGCGCCTAACCCGGAAATAGAAGCAGATGTAAGACGTAAAACAAAATACCACCAAGCTAGAGACACCGCTATATGTAACTCGCCAAGTAGGGTCCATTCTAAATGAAAGAAGATCTGTCGGTGAACCCGGAAAATATCCAAGTCCGGTATCCGATGGCCTTTCATCTTCATCCCTTTCGCGTTCCACATTCATTTCCACTTCATCTGTCCTCGTGAATCTATCGAGCCAGCGTTACGCAGACTCGATACCCATGGATATCCCGCCCACTTTACTCCCCAAGCCTCCAGTCCCATATATGAAAGGCTGGAGATTTACTGCCCAATCATACATTCCTCCTCCAACACTAGTGACTCGCGGTTGTTGCCGTAACTTTCAAATAGGGAGAGAGGAAAGGAGCCAGCTTAGTACTATTGAGCGATGTATACGAAACCCTCCTTTATTAGGCAAGATTGGATCAGATACCCTCCAATTGCAGGTTATCGACGAATTGAGAGTTGGAAATGGATCGAACGCTCAGGTCTTTATGGTCAAAGTTGTCACATCAACGCCTGACTTGGCTTTGCCAGATCAGAAAATAGTGGCCAAAGTCTACGACCCTCTTTATTACAACGATGAGGAGGGCTATCTAAACCCCTTTGCAACGATGAACACTATACGCATGAAGTGGCCGCATACAAACTTCTCGGCGACCTCCAGGGAGCGTCTATTCCTCGATTCTATGGGTCCTATTCTCTAGATATCTCTGTTGAAGATAGTCCTGTTAAAAGGTTGGGGTCGCGCACCGTTCGTCTCATCCTGGTGGAACATATCCCAGGCATCACCATGCGCGAGGCCGACCCGAAAGACGTCTCTCAAACTGCCCGTCAGGAGCTCATGAAGTCAATCATTGACTTTGACACTCTCATATTCCATCAAGCAGACATTGCCAACCGAGACAACAGTCCTCGGAATGTGATGATGCATCCGGATGGAAGGCTTATCCACATTGACTTTGCCAACACGTCATTTAACCGTGGGAGAGATCCTAATCGCTCCTACAAAACACCAGGCTTTTTCGGACAATACATTTCGCCCCTTCTACGTTGGACTAATAGGACCCTAGCATGGGATTTTCTTGATTGGATTGACTGGGACTGGATGCCCTGGGTCGAGGCTGAGTATGCCCATACAGCCGATACAATCACCCCCGAAATGCGCCAGCGGATGTGGTAATTGTTTTCATGAAAACCATGCACTTCTCACGATGCAAGTCAAACAATGGGATGTCTGGGCTGGATCCTAGGTATCTGGTAGGGAAGTTCTTTCATGAACATTTATACCCACCGCAGCAAGATTTAGGGGGTTAGTTTTAGAATCATTTGCTATTATTTAAAAGGAATCGGTAAATCAAATACAGTGCGGTTTATTCGAATGAACCGGTATTGAAAAATAGAAGAATTACAATGAGTTCTTGATATTTGTGATTACGAAGCCATAGAGCAAAGACAATGAGATGAGTGCCATATCAGTCAATTGATAAATAATGAGGATGTTTAACAATATACTGTCGGACTCTCCCCTCAATAGGTAAAGACTCTTATTTAGCACCTTCTACGTACATCTGCAACTTGCATTCATAAGTACACATCTTCCCAACAGGAGTTATTTATCAAGCTCCGCATAAAAAAAAAAAAAAAAAAAAAAACGATGCGATACTTAAGGAGGGGTCGATTCATTCCCAAGACTAGCGAATGCCCCGATATTGCGCCTATGTGGTTAGAAGGTTTGACGATATTATATATGAGAGCCGGGGCTTTCCACGATTCCTTCCACAAGTCGGAAAGAACATAAGCGTTACGTTCGGGAAAGGGGTGGACTCTGAACCGTTTTCAGAAACCGTCTTCGGGGACGCAAGACAGTGTCGAGATTGAAGGAAAAGGCAGATCCAGCTTCACTTTAAGACTCGGGACTTTTCATTAGGGGTAACCATCATTAGTCGTGGTATTCAGCTGAAAGCCCCGCCCACAACGAATGCAACCTGACAGCCAGCCACAATCAAGTCATGTGATATCATCACCCTCCATAAATCAGGGATTTGGTATGTGCTATTCAGCCCCTCATTGCCAGGTTATGGGTTCTTTCTGCAGATGTGCGTTGCCGCTATGATCTGTCATATTGTCCGATTGGGCTGGATTCATTTGGATGGATAATTCTCCGATGTTGACCCTGGCAAGTACTGGACGTTAGCAGATATAGTCATAGGATATGTATCCAACCGCATTCGGAAGTATGAGCAATGGTATGTGTGTCCCAATCATGATGACGCATACGGCATGATCCTCCTTCACACTGCTCAAGTTATAAAAGGCAACAGTCTCTGGTTTGCCCTTCTCTGGTCCAAATAACCATCCCAAATTGAAGCTTGCTTGTCTATTCCACCATGGCTGGCGACGCACCCTATCTCAGCAATGCCGAGATCCTTGGGAAAAGCATCAAATTACTACCTCATAGTTCTCGTGGTATGTGCTTCAAATGAATAGGCCAACGCAAACTCTTACCTTGCGAGCAGAAACCAACCCGTTCGACATCGCCCCCCTGATTAAGAGTGCACGCCGTGTCGTTGAGCTGGGCGACGATAGAAAGACCGTCGGAGAGACCACCGGTTCAGGCTTCACCGTCCCCAAGTGCATCGATTTTTCGAGATTTAATCACACCGACCACCACGGTTTGACGGTAGACTCGGGTAGTGATCTTGCCAAGACTCTCGATGCAAGTGCTACAGTAAGTGCGAGTTATGCTGGGGTTTCAGCTGAAGGGTCGGTCTCATACAGCTACGCCAATGCTCTCAGTGCCTCCAAGTACTATGCTGTATACACTACCGAGTACATATCTTACACCTTGACTTTGCAAATCGATGAGCTTGACCTCAAAGATAATCTCGTTAAAAATGCAAAGAAACTACCAGACTGGCCAGCTGAGGGTGAATCACCGAGTCCAGAGGTTTACAACAAGTACAAGGACTTTTTCCAGAGATGGGGTGCCTATTGCATTCGGTCTTGTACCTTTGGAGCGCGATACCAGCTGAAGTTGGAGACCCACATGTCTGACATGGCATCAAAGGAAGATTTCAAAGCCCACATCCAAGCTGAGTATAATGGCGTAGCAAAAATCAGTGGCTCTGCCGACTTAGCGGCTACCGATGCGCACAAAAAATATCAGAAAGTTCGCCAAGACAAATCCAAAATCATTGGCGGTGATACTGGCAAGAATGTCGACCTCAGCAGCTCTACCTCCGATCCCGAGAAGTTGGATGCCTGGGAGAAGTCTATTGATCTCAGCACTGCTCATGACCCTATCAGTTTAGGAGTAATGAGCCTCGGGGATATTGTGATGGAATGCGGGGATGCGGATGTGGAGGATGATGACGACCGTGAGAAGCTTGCGACCCAGCTGAACACCTCATTGTCCTACTTGAACTCCTTCAGAATTGTCCAAGGCTCCTTCATAGCCACAGCTCCATTTCCAGGCGACCAGCAGTACGAATTCAACATCATTGGCCCCCCCGGCACGGGAGTTCATCCGACTGCTGTATCCGATGGCAATGGTATACCCATTGTTCTCGATAAACCAGCATTTGGAGATTTTCCTGGTCACAAAGGTTGTTACGATGTCACGGCCACAAGTGAATCCTCAACAAATTTCAGAATCAGTTGCAAAGATTCACACAAAATTAACTCCTGGAAGTATAAAGACATGAGGGTCTTGGCTGCTTATGTCAAGATCATTGCGCCCCCAACTCCCGTGACGATCGAGATGTGGCTTCCTAAAGAGACATCTGTGTCTCTTAACCTAACTGAAGGACCACATTTAAAGGCATCAACCAAAAGACGTCCTGGATCCGATAAGAAACCATTCATATTCAAAATTGGCTCTCTATTCCGGGTTAAAGAATATAACGGCCGCCAGAGATGATTCAGCCAGCACCTCACTTAGCGGTCCAGAATGGATTATCACTCTGGACTGCCAGGTTACAGGTCGGATAGCACCTAAGGGGTCATCCGCCGCGCTAGTGAATCGCATGACCTTATTTGACGGCTTCTGGTGGTGACAATACTTGGTTTTAATTACCCGGCATCTGATCTTTATAAACCGTTAACATTTACTTACTCCTAAATAAATGCTTTTTAAGTAATTTCTAATTGGCTATTAGGTAGTTTCTAATTAATTATAATGTTTCATTATTTATTTGATACGTTTTTACCCTCCGTTCCATTGTTACGGCACCCTTATCAGTGACTGTACCAGGCAGAATCAGGCGGTCAAGGAAAATGGATATTCTTATTATAGAGAATTATAAATTACTTAACACTCTTTACAGCTACTATCTGGCAGACACCCACATTATATAATTAGGGATACCATTTAATATACTATATAATTAAAGAATGGCTATTTAGGACAGAATATATCCTATAGTTTGGGTATATTATATATCTATTAGGTTTAAGTATTAGGGTTAACTGTAAGGTTTTTACTATATACTAAGTTAAGTAAGATTTTATATAAGATAGGGTAAGTTATAGAAACAGTATTCAGTGCATGTGTGGATGTAAAAATGGAAAAAAAAGTTTTGGTGATAACTTGCTTATAGTCCGCCGTACACAGATCTACACCCCACAACCCCGCACTGCCCCCGACACGAGGGCCATTCCAGTTATAAATACGACAATTACACGACAATCAACATCAACATCATCAATTCAATTGAATCTTCTAAATCTAAACAAAATGGCCCTCCCAGCCTGGAACATCCTCAAAGGCAAAACCGCCGCCATCACAGGCGGCACCACCGGCATTGGCCGCGCTATTGCCCTCGAATTCATCCGCCAAGGCTGCAACGTCGCCATCAACCATCTTGGACTCGAAAAAGATGAAGCTCTTCGACACAGTTTACTAGATGAAGTCAAGACCCTCCGACAGGGGAGAGACTCAGTTGGTGATGTGCTGGAGATAGCGGGCAATGTGACTGTTCCGCAGACGTGCGAGACGCTGATCAACGAGGCGGTCGGGCGATGGGGGAAGTTGGATATTTTCGTTGCCAATGCGGGTGTTTTTAAGCAGGCTGAGCTGCTCAAGTATGTTCACATTCTTGTGGAGAAGAGGTGAAGCTAATGGTATAGGATTGAACCCGAGCTGTTGGACCAGAGCATCGACGTCAATATCAAAGGCGCCTTTTACTCCTGCCAAGCAGCAGCACGACAGATGGTTAAACAAGGCCATGGGGGATCCATCATCGGCATTTCCTCTGTCAGCGCTTTAGTCGGCGGTGGTCTGCAGACACACTACACGCCTACCAAAGCTGCAATCCTCTCCATGATGCAGTCAATGGCGATATCCCTGGGCAAGGATAAAATCAGATGCAATGCTCTTCTGCCCGGTACGATCAACACGCAACTAGCAGATCACGACATGAAGAATCCGACCAAAAAGGCTGCGTTGGAAGCACGCATTCCGCTGGGGAGAATTGGCAGTCCGGAGGATATGGCTGGGCCAGCGGTGTTTTTGGCGTCGGAGGAGATGAGTCGATATGTGAATGGGGCGCCTCTATTGGCTGATGGAGGCATGTTTGTTAACTTGCAGTAGACTTACTATATATTATAAAATAATAAATGAACATTTCTACCGCTTAATTACGGTCAATTACCCGTTTAGCCGTAGCCGATGATTTAGCCTGTACCCCGCATCGAGGATCCCACGTGAGCACTGCATGCATCAACGACAACCATCAGGACGGTTATTGTTCACGACAGTAAAATGGCTCTGATTCGACGAAAGAGAATTCGAAAGCCTCGAGGGCGAGGTCTGCGGACGACGACAGGATGGTAGGTATCATAAACCCCAAGTGTAGTCTAAGATTGACATTTGCAGTACAACCTGCCGTCGACGACATCTGAAATGCGATGAAGCTAAGCCGGTCTGCGGTCCCTGTGGTAAAGCAGATCGGGATTGCGTTTATGGAGAGTCCGACTCGAGTATCCTCACCATAACCGAGACCGAGACACCGAGACGGGGTGTTCCTGAATCGCCGCAGACTGCTCTCGCCTCTCCGTCCGAGACGCCTGTGTTGAACGAGTCACAGGATGATGCCCGGGTTTATTCACCATGTGATGGTCGTACCCTACATGAAAATGGAGACCAATCACACGTTGAGATCCCGGTTACCTCACCCAGTGTCCCTAACCCTTATACACCATCCAACCAGATCGAGTCTCCCCACATCTCAGATGCAGGCACACAAACATCCGGCCCGACATTGAGTACGGCTGCAGTCCGCTGGTTTGGGCTGTTGGCTACTGATGCTGCGCGTGAGGTTGTTCCCACTGGAGTGGAAGAAGGTATTGACTGGAGTTTTCTCGACTACGAAGCCTCTGTCTGGGAGCCGGTTACTCCGCTACAACAGGCGACAAAAATTGTAGATCATCAGGTTGAGCAGAGTCCAAAGTCACGGCGAACTCAAGAATCTGAACAGTTGTTGTGGCAGTCGCCGGAGACGATCAAGCTTTTGCCGAAAGAACATGCGTTGTTTGAGAACTTTATTAATCGGATAAGTCAATGGGTATGTTTATCGCCGGTGGTTGATCTGGCTGACAATGTAGATTGATCTATTCGATCCGATGAAGCAATTCGCTACATTTGTTCCACATCTAGCAGTAAGTTCATTCTATCGGATAAATTCAATACTAAGTGTCAGGTCCGAAACCCCGGCTTGATGAACGCCATCCTCGCTCTCTCGTGCCGCCATCTCTCTCTCAACCCATCCATCGAGATCGAAGAAGCACCAGACCGAAACAGCGCTCTACAATACTACTATCAAACACTCCACTACGTCCAAAAAGCCATGCGACATCCAACCTACCAAACGAGTCTTGAGCTGCTCGCCACAACCCTCATCATCTCCACGTACGAAATGCTCGACGGATCGTGCAAAGACTGGGAACGACACCTCGAAGGCGTCTTCTGGATTCAACGATCGCAGGTAATCCATAGCGAATCTGGGGGATTGAAAAGTGCCATCTGGTGGGCGTGGCTGTGTCAGGATATCTGGGCTGCGTTTCGGGAGCGTCGGAAGACGTTTACCTTTTGGACGCCGAAGAAGCAGTACACGGATATGTGTTGCTATGAAGTAGCGTCTAGGGTTGTCTGGATCATGGCGCAGGTTGTCAATTACTGTTCGCGGGAACAGGGAGAATGTGATCTTCCCTGGCGGATTGAGCGGGCAAATCAGTTGAGAGGATTACTCGGTGAATGGAGACGACATTTGACGGTGGAATTCGAGCCATTGCCTACTGTTTCATCTGGATGTGTATTCCAACCTATCTGGATTCGTCCTGCGGTGTTTGGTATGTAACCTGCTATCTACATGCTCATTGCTAACAGCCCAGGCGTTGCTATGCAAATCCATCATGCAGCTCAGATTCTCCTCCGTCTCAATGAACCATCTATAGGTGGATTTGATAGCTTCATCGAGCGATCGAAAGCACTGCGGCATAGTGCTAGAGTTATATGCGGTGTGGCGATGACGCTTACCGATGAAGCGTCGAGTTTCATGTCCGCGCAGTGTCTTTTTATCGGTATGCCCTCCACCCAGTGCATTTACATCTGCTGACCATTTAGCTGGACTGTGTATACAAGATCAACAAACCCAGGAATGCCTTCTTGAGCTCGTAGAATCATGCCGAAAACGAACTGGCTGGCCGGTAACTTCACTGGGAGCTGAACTGAAGGATATTTGGACGTAGACTGTCTACCAATATGCCATCTATTCCGCAATATCATACCACTCTTGTATATAGCTAAACAGCGGGCACAACCAAACACGAATCATATTCACCTCCCGTCCAAACAACATGCTCCCCCCGATTCTCATCATTCGCCTCCGTCAGCTCCAATCCCTCCACCTCGGGAAGAGCCATATCATGTCCCGAAATACGCAGCATGAGACCCTCGCCTGCCTCGAATACCATTCCAATCGGCCAGAGCGTGATATCGACCGCTACGATCGTTCCCGGGGTGATTGGCTCGCGACGGTCGTGTGCGTAGAAAACTTCCTGATCGGTTGAGAGGGCGTCGACTTTTGAGATGACGTGCGATGCGCGAAGAAAGCCTTGCGGGCCGAGCACTTTGACTGTGTTAACGTCTGGGACTTCGGCGAGCTGGACGGGGCAAGGATAGTTGAGGTGCTGGAGGGGGTTGCCAGATGAGGAGAGTTTGCGGATTTGCACGACCACGTCGAGGTCGTCGTGGGATGGGCACGACATATGTAGGCGGACTTTCGGGTAGCCAGCTAGTTCGGTGTGTTTGTCGAAGAAGATGGTAAAGTCCTGGACTTATCGTCAGATTGCGATGCTATGAAGGGTGAAGATCATACCGAGCTGGCGTGGAGATCGTGGCCTGCGTGGGAGGTCGACGAGACGGACTGCACTTCTCCCCGCTGCAGAGTCTTTGTGGAGGCATCGAGAGACAGCTTGACTAGCTGCTGTCTGGCAAGGGGATACTCCATCTCAGGCCGTTCGTGGATAGTCTTTGCCGGACTTCCATCCGCTTCGAAGCCCAGCAACGACAGGCGAACAGGGGGCGTCGATTCCCATCCATTCTCAACCCCCTTGAGATACCGATCAAAGTACCGTTGCAAATCATCCACCACCTCGGGCAGATACAAATCATACCACTCTTGATACGGATGCACACGCAGCCACTTCGCTGTCGACCTGGCCGTGCGGAAGACCTGGAAAGAACCCCGTGTATGTAGCATAGTCGAGTACGACGCCAGCACATACACCGGCACCGTGATATTCTCCGTGTGGATATACTTACTCGCCCAGTACGCGTCAAACAGCGGCCGCTTCCTGATCATCTCCGGCAGGTTTTCTGCATATCCCGGGCCCGCAAACCCATTCAGGACCAACTTCCAGAATCCCTCATTATGACTCCGACCCCCCGTCCCACCATATCCCGATACGGATCCGTCAGACACTCCCATGGGGCAATCGCCTTGAGCGCCGGATGGGCGAGTCTGGACGCAAAGTTGACCTGCGCTATTGCCAGCCACGAATTCCCCGCCATGCCCACACTCCCGTTACACCAGGCTTGCTTCGACACCCACTCAATCGTATCGTAGATATCCTCTGCTTCTTGCTGTCCCCAGAATGCAACATCCCCGCCGGAATGGTTAATCCCGCGCGCGTCAACGTTGACAATTGCGTATCCACGTGGAATCCACTCTGCTGGGTCAGGCGCTTCGAACTTTTCATAACCCGAAGTCGTGTCAAGCTGTAGACCGGCGCGGAATGGAGCCATACTGTCGTACTGCTGGGCGCCGGAGCCGGTCTTGCCGTATGGACTCCAGGGGATGATGGCGGGAACTTTTTCACTGTCTGTGTTGACGGGGCGGAAGATGTCGGCGTAGAGTGTGACACCGTCACGCATGGGTATAGCCATGTCACGGTCGAAGACCACGTCTGTTGGAAAGGGACGACGACCGGGTTGGCGGACGTGCCCTTTTTCCAGGGTGGTTGTGCCTGGTTTGAAGCCATAGTAGGTGTAGGTGGGATGCTTATCGGGTGAGGGGAGCTTGTGCCAGTTGACATCGGGGAATTGGGTTCGCAGCTTTGCTTGCGTTGTCATGATGGATGTTTGAGGTTAGAATGTAGGATCATGCATTGAATGGCCATCAATGTGGGTTTATATAGTCGGAATGGTCGGATGTGGGACGGCGGGACGGCGGGACAATACACTTGTGGGACAGTAGATCATTAAAAATACTAATCCCTATATTACAAAATTAGTTTCTCCTTGCAATGCCATGTATTATCTTAGCGTCATCAGCTCGCAGCACTGTAGACTGTCCATTCACCAGAGAATGCAGCATACCCATATGATAGTGATTTTTGTGTTTTATTACATCTCTACTGAATCCAACTGCCATGCTATAGCTATATTCAATATAGAATACGACACCAGTGTTAAATGGTTCGAGGACGCAAATTCTCACCCCCTAATAATAGAATAACAGTAATCCCTTTCTGAAGCCGCAGTGCGCGTACCAAACGATTTGTATCTGACAAGTCAATGTATGATTTCCTCAATACAAGTGGAAATATCTAAGAAACAGTAATCTTGGAAGAACCACTACTCTGGTATCCCTCCGTCGCCACAATCTGGTAATTGTGCGTTCCCATGTTCATTCCCAACTTAGCCCACGCATTGAAGTGGTTCGAGGTGGTGACAGTTCCACCCACTCTCTTACTATCCCGAACAGACCAGTACTGCGTAAAGGTAGCCGTGCCGTCAATCGAGGGGGCATTCTCGCGAGTCGCAGTGTAGATCTTGTAACTTGATCCATCGCTGGTGACGGTGCCTTTGTAGGTGGCTGCGCTGCCGGGGTTGTAGTCGCCGTACGATTCGACAATGTAGTACTCGACCAGTGGATCTTTCATCCAGCCGTAGACGCTCAGATAGCCGTTTCCGCTGGGGCTGAAGCTGCCGGAATATGTGATGGCCCTACATTATTAGTATAAATTAACAATAGAGTAAGTAAAGATGCTTACCTAGCACTTCCAGGGTTCCAACCCTTTCCGCCGACAAAGTTGCCCACGTTGGACCAGTCGACGGTGTAGGAGCCAGCGTCGCCGTTGGTGTAGGTCACATCGCCGCCACCGTCGGTCCAGAAGGAGTAGTAGTAGCCATTGTTGGTGCCGGTGGAGCTGGGGGTTGACCGGGCAATGAGAGTATTGTTGTAGACTTCAGATTCCTCTTGGACGATGGGAGAGGCAATGGCGCCGACGGCAGCCAGACAGGTGAGGAGAGAATAGCGCATGTTGATGATGATGGATGAGGAATGAGAAATAAGGGTGATAAGGGTGATGGAAGGATCTTATATATCCGACAGCCCCTGGAAATTGAGCAAAGACTTTTAGCCGTGGATTCGGCGGATTGATTAAGTTGTTTCACATTGATCTATAAGGTGGGGCAGACAGTCAAGGTGAAACGAATCAGCGACGGCAGTGAGACATGCCGAAAAAAATTAATGCCGAAGAAATTGCTCCACTGAGATTACTACGTACTTCCAGATATATCCACTGATTGTTCAGAGTAGACAATATGGTATGTTTGCCGAGGTATATGTTCTTCGGGTTGAGTCTACCATGACTTCAGGCGGAGATGGTCTTGCATAGGAATATAGCATTTTGCCGGAAACAATAGATTAATCGACTCATCATCAAATACTGTCTGCCATTTTGGACAGATGAACCTGGGAAGAATACTCGGTAAAACACCAAGATTAGTGTTTCTTAGCCGGTAGATTGCCCGGTGAAGGAAATGCTCCCTGTCTATACTAGATCAGCCAGCGGACGGCTTCTACTCCTCTTGGGACAGATGAAAATATCCAACTAATCCATTCAGCCTAAAACCACACCATGCTGAGCTGTAACCTGTTTACCACAGAGTGAGACAGTACAAGTTACTATAATGTGCTACTTTACTAATCAAATGGATATAAAAATCCGCCATTTTTCTCATACAAAGTTTAGCGCAGTTTAGCGCAGTGTCGCCTATAATTTAGCATATTATGCTGGGCCCTGCATCGGCAGCTCCACTTGGTTGAGTTACATTGCATGCTACCTATGCAGCAGAAAACCCCCTCAAGACCGACAAATCACTCGAGATGGAGGGAACTAGTAGAAAGCCGAGGAATTAGGAAAATCATTTTAAATTAAGCCGGTACTTGATTAGCCTAATCAACCTTGTCAGCCAGCCAATCCTGGAGAATTTTATTCACCTCTGCCGGCCTTTCTGATATGGCAAAATGACTCGCTCTGGTGACTTCCTTGAAGGTCAGATTAGGCACAAATTCTGCCATGGACTCGGTCATCTCCCGGGTGATAATGAGGTCTTTCGAAGGCCAGATGAGGAGTCGGACAGTGGATTCGCTCATCCTGGTCTCTTTGCAAAAGTACCTGGTCGTCCTGGTGGTTTTGGTAGTGATCGCGATAAAAGTTCACTATCCCGCGTAAGTTGTCTGAGACATTATAATGCCAGAGTATATACGTAAATGAAACAGCTAGGCCATATCGCGAAACCGGATCCGCGTATAACTTGAGCTTATCCTTATTGACGAGCAGAGACCGCTCTAGATGAAGGATCACGTCGAATTTGAGTCTCTCCAAGGGAATACCGAAGTTGCCATTTGTCAGTTGTCCACCGTAGGGGCATTGATGACATACTTTACCCATCTCTCGTTTGGGAATGCTTCCCTACGTCCCTGCTGATGAGTTGGAGAATGTATGCGACAGATGGATATCTCTGTATCAGGGTTGTAGAGTCAGCCCATTCCGTGGTGAGTCCAGCATGTGGAACCCAGATCGTGAATAAACGAGATACCAGCTCTGGATGCCAAAGAGTTAATCTGTAGGTCGAAGCATACAGTAGCTGCATGGATCTAATGGAGGAAGCGGATGACTATCCTCATTGGCCATGAATCAAATAGTGGTCTGATTCTCCTGACGAATGAGTGAGGTGTGGGTCATTTCCGCCACCCCCTCCCCCCACCACCCACCCAGATAGATGAAGGGACAAGATTTGAATCTCGAACTTAGGTAAAATGGTTGACTTTACTGCTTATTAGCTGATCAGTTAGAGCTAACTCCCATAAAATACCTTCTGAGATCATCACGACGATGTTGATGCTCTAGAACTCTGTGGACGACTGTTTAGGTGGCCTCAGACATGGCACCTACCTATAGTTATCATGTCATTAAAGTATCATCAAAACGTGCGGCCTATTACTGGGTTTCCCTTCAAGTAAGTGGCAATGTATGCTGCTTACTACACTGGGGGACTAGTTCTAGATCACCCACAAAGGGTAAAGAGGTGTGTCATGGTATGTAAAAGAGATAAAATATCATAAACCATAGACCCTAATGACGACAAGACTTGCAACAGCATGGCAACATGTTACTTATAAATTAAACATGTAACATCATAAAACACTAGAAGGATTTTAAAATGCTGGAGATCATAGAGCAACCACAATTTCGAGATTTGGCTCTATCTAACATAATACCTCTTTCGAACAATTATCAAAATGAAGTTTCTGCTATTCATCCTTACTGCTATCCTAGCTCTAGTTATCCAGGCCGCCCCAATTAATGAGCCTGAATTGGACCCAGAATATAAATCCCCTGGATTGGGCCTGGATAATGAGCATATTGTCGAACGCAAACCTGTTCGAACATGTATACTTGCACAGGGAGAAACAAGTTATCAGTTTCCGTGCGCAAGCCACAGACGTTATGGCAGGTATAAAAAAGGTACTAAGATCGAACTTCTGTGCTCTGCACCGCTTAAGGAAAAGATTAGTGATACGTGAGTGTGCAATTTATCTTAACTTTGAAGATATAATCTTCTTAAGCCCATTCTGGACAACATATGCTAAGCAGATATGGCAATAGTACTTGGTATAAGATTAAAAATAAAGGAAGTGGTCCACCTACTCTCTGGGTGCCTAACATAGAAAGATGTCTGGGTATGTACCTTATTCTGCTTACTGCTAACCTAATAATTCTGGGTAGCCACTACCCTATTTATTTAGAACCCAGTCTAATTCAGTGGATAATAGTTCCAAGTCCGGAGAAACCAAAAGGTCCTGCGAAAGTTCCCATACATCCGCCTCGTCTACCTAATTGTGGTATTGATTGATGTTGAGTGTTCTTATCGAATACTTCAGCCTGAATAGGCTGACCGCTGGGATGGGATAATCCTCATGGGAATGGGATGAGCTTTTTACAAAAAATGGGTTATGGGAATTTTCCTTTTTTGCTCTGAAATTAATGGGACGGGAATGGAATCTCCCATTTTAATCATGTGATTAATATTGTAACTAAAAATTGCTACTCTTCTCTATAGGAATACGTGTCGCAATATAAGTTCACCTTTATAAATTAACTTCCTCAACTCGAGAACTGAGTTCGAATTAGAAAGTTGAGCTTAAACTTGACACTGACACACTAAGTATGACTTAACCAGCGTGACACCCTACATAAGATTACATTTCCAAGTGAATTAAACACACAAATAAGATTAATTAGGACAGATTTCCCTTTAGTAAACAGTACATAAAATCCCGTGTTTTCTGCTCCCAGGCACCTTTCTTATTTCAAACTCAGGTTACAGGTCGGATAGGCCCGTTTGAATGCCAAGGTGGACTTAACCTAGTCATGTGACCATGATATTGCGGCACCTGGCTTGTACCACATCAGTATTAATTACAATCCTATCTAACCCAGTTTGACGGGAGTCAGCTACGAATACCGTACAAGCTATTGTTCACGTGACTAATCAGATAAGGTCTGGTTTTCTATGTATATGAGAACGAGGGCGTATATATAGCCAATCTGGAGCCCTGAAACTAGTCTAAATACAGTAAATAAAGCAATACTTTTATATGTGATATTTATATTACTAGTAGTGAGATAAATCTCTTTGAAATGAAGCTATTCAGGGTTGAAAATCGCTGTATACCACGGATCGGTGGAATACCGGAGCTATAGCGGATTATCGCTATTCCAACGGAATCGGGGATAGCGGTAATTTCGTCAACAAACCCTTTCAGACTTGAAACGAGTCCACATGACCTGTGTACTCTTTCAAACTTTTACGCCCTAGTTATTTTCCTCTGCTGACTAGAAGTTCATATTCTCAGCCCAATATCCATATTTCCCAATATTCTTCATTACATAAATTCCATTTAACATTTATATACAACTTTGAGATCACCGTGGTTATAGTTAATATCAGATTTGTCACCCAGCTAATTAAGCAAATAATCAAGGGGAACGAACCATCTTACTCCCGTGCCGCTCTATATTTATAGTTAGTGTATTTGTTTAACAAAAGATAATGGGAAGACAATGTAAGCTTACAGTAAAAGCACCTCTAGGACAGCATATTAAAATAGGCCTCCCATTCCACATACAGCACCTATAATTACTAAATCAATGATCCTCCATCACATGCAAAGACTCAGATAAGGCGTATCTTCTCTAAAATTGAACGAGTGGTTTGCATTTAAACAGATATCACAACTGGTGACCCATCTGGACAGGCTTCCAATTCCTGATTGCCATGTCATGCTACTTGAAAAGAGTCTCCAATACTGCTCCGCTGAGTCTAACACGACCTTCTATTTCATTTGTTTCATGGTTTCGGCTCCCTCAAAGGGTGCTGGCGAAATTACCTCTATCGCCGATCTCGTTAGAATATCGATTACGAGACCAACGGAAACCCTGAGATGATTCTTCAGGATTTAGATCCTGTTGGATGAGTGATCACTTTCAATTCTGTTTTATTACTTTATTTGTCGATATATTTCTTAGTAAACATCCAAATACTATTGCCTTCCACTGAATAATAAACTGTGCCAATCATAGCACGTAGTGCAAGTCGTTGAGCTTATTTATATACTATGAACCTGGAGAGCCAGTGATGATTGTTTTCAGTCCTGGGCTCTTTGCTTTCGGGAACCCAACAGGGTAATCCCAACATGGTTTGATATCTTCCACGGTCGTTTGATACAGCTCCATATCAAATCTACGCACGAGCATGGAAACAGTGAGGTACAACAGGGCTAGCGCCAGGCTAGAGAAGATAGCGTTAGTGGCAGAGTACTTGCAAAGCATTCATAATATGAACAACTTACTTCATTCCCAGACATTGCCTTGATCCCTTAGTAAAAGGCAACATTAGATGCTCGAGACGGACAGTCTTTTCCTGTGCTTCAATCCACCGCTCGGGTCTGAATGCATGTGGGTTTGGAAACAGCTCAGGGTTTGTATGAGTGAAGTATGAAGATTCACTGAGAATAGTCTACCTCATGCATTAGCACTGATAGGCAACAGCCGGCCCGTTCTCTTACCATGGGTGGAATTATCCAATCCTTGTATCTAAGTGCCTCTGATGGCGCACGACGAGGAAGCCTTGTTAGAACACCGTAGGAAAGCCGGAGCCCTTCATTTATAACGCCTCTCTGATAGCAAATTAGCGGTGCCTTTAGCGGCATGGTTGTGGCTCTTACCATGTATGGGAGACTTTCTAATTCAACCCATGTAGCATTTGGATGCTGTTCGAGCTCTTGGCGGAGGGAGAGCAGAATGGCTTTATTCTCCAACAAATAGCACATGATGAGCTCGAGTGTTTTTGCTACGATTTCAGTGCCAGCGCCCAGCAGTAAATTGCACTCGTCCTCTAGCCGGTCAATAGTTCTTTCTTCTGGAGGTATGCTTGGCTCGCAGAGAGCATCAAATACCGTCTTTCTATCAGAAAGACCAGCCCCCTTTTCCAGTGTCATGGCTGCCTGCTCGCAAATGATGTTACGCGTCAACAAGACCTTTGCTGCGGCGGGGGATATCATTTCAATTACCCAGCCGGGCAATGCTTTTGCAATTGAGAAAGCAAAGGAGAACAGCCCCAGCACATGAAATAGACCAAAAGCACCTGTAACAGCTTCTCGAAGGTCATTGTGGAAATTTTCGTCGTCCAGATAGCCGAGACTGATACCGAATGAATACTCGGATACCACATCCGCTGCCAAAGCTGAGAAGGCAGCATCCAGCGGGGCCACCATGCCTTGGTGATAAACCGTGCTCAACCGTGCGGCAACCTTGTCAACATTTGCCCTGATTAGCCCCTCCAACCCTATTACTGACTTTTTTTGCGAAGTAGCTGTTCAGAATGTTCCGACGCGAATGATGGAGGTTGTGGTTAATTGTTGCAACAATCGAGCTAGCCACTCCAAAAGGCCGAACGAACCTCGGGTCCTTTTCTCGCACTCTGGAGTGGCCCGCGTAAATCTCCGTATAGTAGTACGGGTCGTTGATATGCAGCCCATGGGGGGTGATGCGGACAATCGGGCCTTCTTCCAGTCAAGTATATTCAAGCAAGGGTCACCATTCTCTTACCGTATTGCTGGTGTATCTTTTCGGTTTCCCACATGAACACACCACCTTTTACAACGTTGAAGTAGAACTCATACAGGCTTGTTATGGCAGCGAGTCTAGGGCCAGGGAATTTGCTAATTGGGTTGAGATACAGTCGATAAATGGAGAGTCCACAGATCCCGGAGGAACAGAGTACCGTTACTGCTATTGCTCCTCAAACCGCAGACTATTGTCGTGCTCTTCAATCACAATCTTTATTTTTCTCAATATAGATTGCACTGCATCGACTTGGCGCATAGCTGCAATATCACGCTCTGGAGTCGTCTCCAACTTTCCCATGAGAAAAGGGAATACCGATGATTTCCATAGCACGGCCTCATATCGACTGGCTAATGCTGTAGTAGTGAAAAGGACAATTAAAAGAATGACCGAGGTTGTCAGGAGGATAATCCCCAGCCATAAAACTTGGATGCAAGTCTCTACTTGATATGTATGTCCCTCGACGTGGGTGGTATCACTTGAGTAAATGTTTTCGGTCATACTGGTCGCCATCGGGCGGCTATTAATTCAGTGATGTTACAGCTATTGTAAAGAACTGAGGCAGACTGTATACCAGGAATAGTTGTATAGGTGCTCTCGTTGTGAGATGAATTATCCTGGATAAAGGTTGTGTTGAACGGACCTTTCAACATAGTCATGAGATCGGCCCAGGTTCGAAGGTTGATCATGTAGGTTGAATTATCTGAGAACTTCTTGGTCCCGTTCATAGGGATGAGTCTGTTTGCGGCCAATAGTTGGCTTCTTAATAGTTGAAGAGCATTTTTATCACCTATTAAATGGTTATCTATATACTGCTTCTCATAAAATGTGCTGAACACTTGGTTATAGTTTGTTTCCCCTTAATTATAGTTATATTTGCAGGTTTGTAGATAATCTTATAGGTATACTTCTCTATAAAGAATGAAATAAGCAGGCCAGGGTAATATTTTTCATCCCCTTGAGATATTATAATGGACATCCATGGCTGACAGGTTATCTCTATACTAGGATTAGGCAATGGGGGAAGGAAACTTATATGAAAAAACACCCCACTGATGAATTCCTTCCCCTAGAACACCAGAAATTCCAGGCGAAAGAACAACCGGGGCACTTCGTTTTACTATGATGTATATCAGATCCGCGAGGATGAAATGTAGGACACGATTATCACTCAGGGGCAGTCTAGAGGTAATTCAATATGACATGCAAGCAGCCCTAATGTCCAGCACACTCCAAGGTGAGAAATGCCTGTCTGGTAGATGAGTGGTAATTTTGCAATGATTAACCAGTTGAGGTGAGAAGGATGTGGGGAGAAAAGGCTCACGCGAGTTGACATTTGTAGTTTTCGCTTTGTGATTGAGTCTACCAAGGTACAGCATCTTCTCGTGGAACACTACCATCGGTTTTCTTCATTATTGTAAGTCTAATGCCAGTATCTATAAGTTCCTGAAATAAGCCTCCAGCCTTCATCCAATGCCTGCACAATTTCCTCTGGTAAGGGTCCCTTTTCGAGGTCAAGCAAGTTCTGCTCCAGTTGAGAAGGACTAGACGCCCCAATTAGAACTGCATCCTGGAGATCTTTCTTCAATGCGCTGTGATTTACTACCCAACGTAAGGCGCATTCCGCCTCAGTCAGACCATGTTTCATTGCAAGAGGACGGAGTAGGTCTAGGGCGTCAAAATTGCGGTCTGTCAAATAACGATCATGATACATAAGATTGCTTGCCGTCCTAGGGTCGAATCTTGATCCAGGTTCATAATCTTCCAGTGGTTGGTGTCTCTGGTATCGCGATGTCAGGAGGCCTGCGGCCAAAGGCTGAAACGCATAGAGTCCGATTCCGTAGTGGCGGAGGCAAGGCAGAAGTTCGGCCTCAACGGATCGCTGGTAGGCGTTATACAACCCTTGATAGGTTGTCGGCTTGATGAACCCGAATTTTTCACAGATCTCACAAATCCGAGCCACTTCCCATGATTGAAAGTTAGAGATACCAAAACGCCGAAAGTGTCCCTCGCGATATAGCTTGTCGATCTCAGCGAGAGTCTCTTCAATCGGTGTCGATCTATCCGGGCCATGGAGATAGAACATCTCTATACCATCTTCCTCCGCTCGAAGGGCTTTTAAACTTTCCATCAGACCAAGACGCACATCTTTCGGTTTGTGAGTCCACATTTCGGGTGTGAGCCACTTGATATCCCGTCGTGCAGTCGGGTACAGCTTGGTATCCACAACCAGCCCGCGTTTGCGCCAGTCGGCCTCAGCAAGATACTGCTCTGTTGTGCCTGCACCGTAGACGCGCGCGGTGTCGATTTTGCTGTGTCCATGCTTCTGGAACACATCTAGCATGCTGTTGGCACCTGCAATATCGCCAATGCGAACATGAGCCGTATCTGAGAAGTTGTTTGTTAGATTCTGATTTTCAGGTTGCTATGTTTCATTAATTACCTGGCTTGCCAATTGTCATTGACCCGAGAACAATTGGTACGGCGGTTTTGGGATCCATCGTTCAGAATGATAGCTGGCGACTGAAGTACAGACAAGATTGATAAGGACGAAATAGAACTGATTGATCAAAATTCCAGAGCTGAAGGCTGGCGCCATTAAATAAATGGTAGAAACCTATGGAGTCGCTGGATCCACACATGTCATCCACTTGCATGAAATAAACAGATTAGGTTAGCGCGGGTTTTTCTGAACTTCCTCTCAGAGTAATTGGACGGACGATCAAGTCTGCGTAACGAAATAAAGGCAATAGCAGCCAATAGAATTTCGATGATTGCTCGATGGGCTCGCCATCCTGCGTAGGTCCTGACGTAAGATGTGAGCAAATGGTCTGCCAGCTCTAAACAAACAATCCTGTTATTGGCCCTACCGAGTGTTTCGCTATCTAACATGCGCACCTCTTTGAATCCAAAAACAGCTTCATTGGACGCTTGCTTGAATCACGTAAGCCAAAATGGCTGATGGAGATTGTATGACGTCCTTAACCCCGACTGACCTCTTAACTCCGAACTCAGGGGAGAAGGGCCATATTAATTCAACGGCTCTTCTGAAGTGATATCACATCCTGTTCTCTATTCTATCTCTTGTGACTACTGAGCCTCTGACGCTGGACTTTACGATGACCGAGATTGAAGTTTTTAAATCAATGGACGCACAAGTGGTGGCATTAAGCTCATACGATGTTACGGCTGTGTATGGGCATTTTTTGGCACTTTACTATCCTAATATGCCAATATTTTGATGGTTTTCTCCAACACAACATTTTTTTGAATAAGTCAGTAAAAAATGGAAAGGTACTTAGGCAGTAGCCAGCTACTGATGAGAATGCCATGGATCTCCTATCTCCTTTCTAGTCCAGAATTTAGATAGCTTCTTATATATAAAACATTCTGTTCTGCTACTAATATCAACTGTCTAGCCCATTATCTAGCTTTTCTACTGAGTATTTAAATAATAAAAGGAGTATTGTTATGGCAGTGAAATATGGACATTTATGACTTGAAATCAGAAAAATATAGCTTTAATGCCCACAAATGTATCTATCTCAATGTGCAGCGCTCCCTGCACACTTGATGAAATAATGAGCTGACCATTACCAGAAGGTATATCAAAAATCCACATCCTATCTAAAAGCAGGGAAGTATGCATATCAGGTGGAGTTATCGGCGCATGACCAGGCAGCCGTACCCCCAGCTTTCTTGTAGCTGTCCATAATGGTCACAACCGATCCATAGGTGCCTCCAATCATCAAGAAGAATCCAGTAACTATGACAAAGATGCACCAGCAGACCATAGCGATCCACCTTAGTGATCGCTGACCTCCCCTGCCATGTGTCCAGTTATCATATAACCACATGCCTCCCATTGGCTGGAAACACATTGGGGTACCAAGTAAAGCACCAACAAGAGAAACAAGATCACTAAATACCGGAATAGCACTAGCAATGACATACGCAATCAAGGCGGTGCCGATGGTACAGCTAAGCCAGACTATCCAATGTGTCAGAGTGTTGGATGCTAAGTGTCGTGAGCCATGTAGAAGTCGGACGAAAATGTACTTGGCTGTGATCTAAAATAATGTCAGTATCGTTTGAGCCATGTTTGCCTTTTAGAGCGATAAATCCTTACGTGGATAAATAGTAATGTACTCGCCCACAAGCCTGGAATGGCAAATCCATAGCTAACTTTCTTCAAGACTGGGCCAGCAGAGCCAAGGGCTGGGGAAGAGACATAGGACCCGCAGTAATAGTAAATAACAACACCAATCACAATATAAAAACAAGTCATAAGGGATTGGCAGAGTATCATCGATCGATTATAATGATGGGGGTCCCGCATCTCTGCCGCTATGGAGAAGAAAGCTGGTGTACCGGCGTACGCAAAGACAAGGGTCGATATGGCACCAATGGCATCAGCAAATGAGGCATCGCTATTCACGATCTTGTAATCAGATACCCAGACGGCGTCTTTTGGCGCCGCGGAGGGACGATCTTGGAGGCCGACAGCGATGGTGACGATCATGACTGGTGACAGACAGACAGACAGATTAGATCAAATTCACAGAAAGGTAAAAGAGAAAACTCACTTGAGGTAATAATACAAGACAAACCAACCCAAGCGATCCAGGAGATACGGCCTAGGGTCTGAATACTACCTAGGATGCATGCTACAATCGCAGCAACAGCAACATAAACTGCGGTGCAAACCGCATGATCTGAGACTGCGTTTAAACCGATAGAAAGGCCCAACATTCCCGAGCCGGCAGCGAAGATCCACCCTGTCAACGTCAGCAAGTGACACCCATACTATTCTATATGTTGTTCAACTTACAGAGACAAAACGCGCCTCCGAGAAGAATCCTCCCAGTGCGACCGAGTAACAGTTGACCAACATCATCAATGCCGTAGACCTCAGGATGCCGAAGCTTGAAAGTACCGACAATATAGTTGGACCAGGAGGTGATACCGGCAATAGCGCATAAGCAAATCACACCTGGGACTATACCCAGTGCATCAAAAGCAACGGGGATCGAGAGAACGCCAAGCCCGATTTGGGTTTTTAACATCAGCACAGTGGTTCCTAGCCATCCTACCTAATAAGTACCTGAAATGTTAGACCGGTGAAATAGAAACAGAAAGAGGTTTTGTGTGGATAAGGTAGCTATCGAATATGTATACATACATTGCGGTAATTCGGACCCTTTTCCGTGATTTCTCCAAAGACGGCATCATGTTGACCTTCGGTATATTCTTCGAGATGCGAAGTCACAGGTGATAAAGACTCTTCTTTTTTTTGCTCCGGCATGTTGAGAAATATAGTTATAATGTATGATGTATAATATATGATGTATAATATATGATGTATAATGTATAATGTACAAGGCTCGGGGGAAAAAGGATATTTGAGGATTCGAGAAAATGAAAGTATTTGAACAATCAAAGAAACTTTTAGACAACCCGGGCCACGCACCGGTACCCCAGACCGGCACGGGTTCTCGCCCATGTTATTATAGTTTTCCCTTTCAATTCTATGCCTGAGAAGACCAAGACATTTAAGGTTAATTTTACGTACTACGGCGGTTTAATTTCGTTTTACACCCCAGATTCGGACCAACAACTGACGATCTTTTCCCCGCACTTTCTCAATAAGCACCAATAAAAAGATGCCTAGTTTCGTTGAAGTGCGGGGAGATACAAATGACAGTCTGGGGAAGTAGTTCCACTTTTTCAATTATCTTGGGGCTGCCCATCACCTCACATCAGACTGATGACAGTCTGACTGCGCCTTGAATACAGAATGTGGTCCCGATTAATGGCGCGGATAATTTCACTCGGAGATGCATCCCTCCCAGTCTTCCCCAGTGAAATTATATGTATAGATAGAGTTTACTCAGTGAGAGCTTTTTTAGGTAAGTAACTTAACCCTGAAGTCCACACTTCGCTCTCTATCCCTCCCCTACCATACCTTTGAGAGGGCTTTGGTCGATTTCCTTGACGTTGCATCGCAATATTCCCTCTCGGTCTTCTAAATCACATTGTGTGTAGTTACTATCAACTAGTAGTGGGGACAGTCTAATTAATCCCTCATCTTTAATAACACAAAGCCAAAAAGTTATGCAAATACTGATTTTCGCAGATTTCCATGTTAGGTAGAAGTTCCGATGTGACGTAGGTACGCGGCACTTAAATGGCGCAATAGCCTAACAATAGCTTAATAGTAGAGATGAGCAAAAGCACTAAACACACAAGTAAAAGAAATATACACCTATGTATTATAGGCTCATAGAGCAATGCGTTTCGCAAAAGGCAGTTGGTGGTTCTAGTGGCTTCTTTGATTGGGGGAGATCAATACCTTGAAGAACTTGCCTTTGACGTTGCTCTGAACATGTTGACAGTTGATTCCTATATAGCCTTCTGAACGTGTGTGGACACAACGCCTGCACAACAACTTGGTGATTGATTTATTTGCTGTGCTGAAATCAGGCGCATTGCCTTTCGGGAATAGCTACACTGTTTTATGTAGGTGGTTGGTAGGATCTAGGTGATACTGAGACATAGGCCACCCTCGCGATCACACAAGGTGAGTTATCTTGTAGATATTAATTATTTCGAATTTTATTAACCCCAGATGTATAAATATGGTGGTTGATGAGTCAAGCACATGATCTACAATCCAGACCTTATTATGTGCAATGACAGTAAGTCATGAGGCTACGCTGGCGAACACCATGTCCAGATAGAAGGCTGACACGAACAATCCATCTTAAATAGAGACTGTCTTGATAATTTTGCCCCGGCTCAAACTGGTTATTTTGAATGCTAAAGAACACTAATTATTATTATTAGAAGGAACAGGAATGACTGAGGATAAGTATTCTAGCGGACATTTGAACATGTATCCGCCGGAGATGGATTCATTTGGTATAGGTGCCGACCTGGGAGGGCTGTAAGGTTAGTCACTGTTGACAGCGATTATCACCAATGGCTAAATCAGATAGCCGAATATGCATGCGTGCCCTTTGCTGACGACTAATTAATTCCTGTGCCTTTGACGGCCAACACGACAAACTCTTTAATTGAAAGAGACTATATGACCGTGTCCGATATTTTTGCCACCGGCTGGTCTGTTCTCACATACGCCGGGTTGGAGCCCGGTGACTTGGTCACGGTATTCGGGGCTGGTCCAGTGGGTGTATTCGGTTGACCATGTCGCCATGCGCCTGGAGCGCGCAGCGTCGATCGGCGCAATTCCGGTCAACTTTGCCGAGACCGACCCAGTCCAGCACATTTTGGCTCTTGAACTCAACGGAGTAACAAGGGCTGTGGATTGCGTCGGGATGGAGGCTATCAACAGAGATGGCAACATTCAAGAGAACATTGTTTTAGAAAACACAATCGGGGTAGCCTCCTCTCAGGGAGGGATTGGCCAAATCGGTGTTTTCATGACTCAACCCAGTTCTCCTGGTGCGCCGCTTGGAGACTCTCTCTCTCCGAACATCTCCTTCCCCATCACGGACTTTTTTGGGAAACATCTGCGATACAAAGCAGGCGTAGTGGATCCTAAACTTGTGGCTCCGGAGCTCGTGCAGCTTATTGCTTCCGGTCGTGCGAACCCTAGTTTTATCACGAGCAAAGTGATTGGAATCGAAGAGGCGCCAAGATACTATCAGCGTTTTGACAATCATGAGGAAATCAAGGTATATATACAGTTTCCCTAGATACAGATGTTGGAAATAGACCTATATAGCCACAGTCCCATCTCACTTTTCAAGCTCTAGTGCTAGCCACAATTTCGATAAAGGCATTTATGGCTAGCCCAACTCCCATTCTTCGTGGCTGTTCACACGCTGCGAGTTTGTATCGGTCGATAGAAGACATCCAAATAAGCTACCAGTGGTGAGCGATATAGCAAAATCCCCTCAGTCGATCAATACGCTGTAGCTCCAAATTACGGGCCCTACTCTACTTTCGCTACTGGGGGAAATTTACTTCCTAGAGACTTTCTCACAGGCATTATCCCATTTTATGCTATCCTTTATACGAGAATATGGGAGGTAAGTTCTCTTTAGCATGGGAAAGTATAATACTTGGATGTATTGCTGCTCTTGAGTCGATCCTGATTTATTTCTTTTATTGGAAGGGGCCTGCGGTTATGTTTGCCGCCTAATGTATCCAAGTATCACATGTTCAATACTCTCTTCCTAAACTCATTAAAATCCTCCATATCCTCACCAGTAAGATCCATATCCACGTTACTGTAGAGAGGGTAGAGGTATTTATGCGCATCTGCTCCAGTACCATGCGAGACATGCGTAGTATCCACTCCTTGCCAGAGATGCGAAAAATCATCCCAGAGATCAGTGTCGATTGGCATATCACCTAGGGTACTATCCATGGGCACCGTGTTGTCAACTGAGGTTTCTGTGATTGATTCGTCGACAGAGGCAGAGTGGACATCAGCGTCACTGGCCGGTTGATGCTCTGGAATATTCTGTCTGGCTTGGAGATACTCGGATAGATGACTCCATATCCGTTGCACTTCGTGGTATCCTTCCTTCGAGAAATGATTTCCCCGATCACCAAGATACTGCAGTGTCTCTAATGCATCATTTAGCCCAGGCCCACTGGCAGTACGTCTCCCATCTTCACAGACAGAATCGAAGATCGAAGTTAGAATCATGATAAATGCAGCTGAAAAAGCGGCGTCGAAGTCGAAGAATCCGAATATAGCTATACCCATTAATACTACTGATAGGTACAAGAACACATATAACATACTAAGCATGTTCCGCTTCCGTAGATTAATGAGTACTTCGAGGAGTCTCCGTGCTGCCTCTGAGCATGTTCGAGATAGTCGTCCGAGTGGTGAGCTATTAAGGCTGTGTTGATCCAGAGTTTCGCCGTGGAGAATTTGTTTAGCGACGTGCAGCATGATCGGACGAATTGTCAAGATGGTAGCCTGATACAGCATCAATTGAAGATACGCTGATGTCCTAATCGACGACTCCAGAGTCAATCCAGGATAACTTGCGGTCGATTCAGACGGTATCTCCTGTGAAATATCAAAGATGGACTGTACGATTTCACGAACACTTGGGATGAAGGCGTCTTCGCTGTGGGGGTGTGGTCCATAGATCACAGTGATGATCCGGCCAAGAACCCTGGATATCTTGATATTCGTCCGTAATGGCGCAGTGGTGGAATACCCTAGACAGTCTGATGGCAGGTCGAGATCAATTGCTTCATCGCTGATGCTGAATGGGTTGCCTGTTGCAGCTGCCAGTCGTCTATTCTGTTAGAACTGCAACATACATACAGGATATGTCCTACCTCTCCTGCATATAGATCGTCCACCATAATCTATTCAGATGAACCCTTTTCGACTGTACGAAGCCCCTAGTCCCCGACGTCCGATGATAACCATGCGATATTGCCAATCGTAAGGAAGTGCTTATCTGATCTGATTAGTAAACTCACAAACAGAGATATCACATACATAGATATAAGCCTCGTCCTTCCGATTCAAATTCTGAAGATAGACAGCAACCAGTGCCAGAATCTCTACTCCAAGCACATCCAACGCGTATAGTTCTCCCAGCGTAGGCAGATTCCGATGCGCGTATTCAAACAGTCTACTTCCCGGTAGTTCATCCCCGTCGTCAAAGTCGCCGGTGAATAACTTTCCTATCGCTAGGACGAGTAGCGTTTGAAGGAACCATGGGGTCTTCTGGTCTGATGGGCTGGAGTAAAATGCACATAGCCGGTCTGAGAATTCCCGCAAGTCGAAGTGATGCTGTGTTTCGCCGATGTAAAAGATGACTACTTCTAGCAACCGATGTGCTTGCTCCTCTGTTGGGAGACTGGGTACGTGCGTGTTGTTTTCGGAGCAGCAATGATTGGCAGTCGTCTGCCTCTGGGGGGTAGGATTTTCCAATAGACTCTGGACTCGAGAACTGAATGTATAACTGGAACTCAGGGAGGAATCGGCATGGATCGCTGTGATGTTAGTAAATGAATAAACCAGGGGTATCAACTTACTTGACGACGGTGACAGTTCCGATTCTGCAGTTTGGGTAAGGGTGACTGGATTTGCATTCGATTCATCCACTGTAGATATTGTATCGTGTGGTATACCAGTAGAGCTACCATTTTCATAGTGCGCCAGCCGATTGCGAAGATCCCGAATGCGCCTGTATTCATTAGAATATCCACTTATCAGGAGGAAGACGTACGAAATGGAATAAACCCTCTTCTGCCCCTGTTCAGGAATCTCACAGTCCAGTCCTCTCTTACTGCAGTATTGGCATGGCTGAGTACCGGAACATTTGACCTTTTTCTTACGGCATGTTTGGCATCTATTCTATTAGTCTAGGTGTATCATAGAAATGACGGTGACGTACGCTGCTTTGGGTGGTTCTTTCCGAGGGGTTCGGGTGAGAGGTGAATTGCGTGGAGTCATCTTAGAGGGATGAATATTAAAAGTAGTCTAATGTGTATGACATTCTTATTCAAAATGGAAGGTTGTCAGAATAAGAATGGAGATAGGGAATCGGAAGGAAGCCGAGGAAAGATAACACCCCGCACTTGTCCATTTCACATTAGACATTACAATTACTATTAGAACTTGCACATCTGGAATAGAAATACTTATTTTATCATGTTAACTAACATGAGACTATTCAAGTAAAATGCATCGCCTGTCTATAGTTTCTGCAATCAGATGATGTTGATCTGATGAATATAGCAGTCGGAGATATATCCGAGAACAAGACACCTAAAATAGTCCACCCGGGATACATTCAACATCAGTACAATCCATCCCAACAATGCCTCTTCCCATTCTGAAACCCCAAATATCCATTCTCCCGATAATACGTCTCTGCCGCAGGGTGAAGCTGAACTGTCGACTGCGCCATCTTGATCGGGTCTATCGGGTATGACAGCGGACTTCGCTCAGCCGGAATATGTTTATACTGCCCTTCAATCACCCCTCTTGTTTCCACCAGACAATATGTGAGGAGATATGCAATGTCGTCTGGCATATCGGCGCGAACAAGAACGAGAAAGTCGGAAAAGTCGGCACATTGAACGTCTTCATTAACGGTGGACCAGAAACCCGCAGGGACAGACGCCTTGTCGAAGCCGTGTCGAGTGGATAGTTGGTTCATCACTCCTTCTTCAAAAGATACAGGGAGGAGGTTGTTGCTTTCGATCAGATCTCTCCACCACGGCGTCATAATGGCTTCTTGGATGACGGCGTCTGCTTGGCCGGTTTCTACCAGAGCAATCACCTGCTCTGGACGACAGGCTGTAACCCAAGCACCTCCCCAGGAAGTAATTGTCTGCTCATCCAGCCCGTGTGCCTCGAGGAGTCGTGCCGACACATGCCCGATGAAATTCGTCCCATCATCATCCGACACTGCAATCCGCAACGGCAGCTTCTTCTCTCTGATCTCCGCAAAAGAAGTAACCCCAAAGCTTGGATCAATAGCGAACATCATCCGATCCCGCTGCGGAAGAACAGCCAGCGCCCGGAGATCAGGCATTGGGCCAGTGGTATGTTCAAACATGCCTTCTCCGGCCAGGGCGGCCTTTAGCAGATTGGCAGGTGTACAGATGCCAACATTTGCTTCGCCGTGATGGATCTGGCGGAGAGTGTCGATGCCTCCATCGCGAATGGACCAGATGGCAGTGCGACTTTTCGGTCCTGCGCGATCGCAGAATTCCTGTGTCAGCCAGGATAGAATGCGGTGGAAATTGGCTTGTCCCCAGTCGCCGACGCAGTGGAGGGTGACGGAGCGACTGATGGTAGGTGTTTTCGTCATATTATAGTGGAATAATGGAGGTCGATGATTGAGGAAATGGATGGACAGATAGTTGAGGGGTATTTATGCTGAATCAGTCACCTGTCAGGAGATGAAGAAATACAAACGAGATGGACGACGGAAATTGTGGAATATTCGATGTAACAACACTATCTAGTTCCTAGAATTAGTTGATCTGCTAACCCTGTATACAGCGGGAAGCTGCAGATGATGTGGTATACGAGATTTGCTCAGGTGAATGCGGATATTTGAAATATCAAAAGACGGTCAAGATGCAGGCACCCGAAACAAATAAATAGGAATGGCTGATAAGTCGTGGTGTTACATCAGGGGCGTTGGTCTTTGTTCCAAAATGCGACAAAATCCGAAGAGTGGATACAAAGATGCCCCTGAGAAGTCATAGTGAGATTCAAAATCATTCTTCTCTCTATCTATGTATCTAACCGCGTCAAACCTTCTATGATGTTCATTTTGATATTCAGGGGGTTCTGATGGTGATACCAACCGGATGAAGATTGCCTCTAGACCCGGTCCTGGCCATAACAGTGTAACGTCAAGACATTCATTTCTAAGTCTAATTTAAGCATAACATTAGATCAAATAATCAACAAGTCATATCACATCTAAGCAGTCTGCTTCGCGAATGCCTCAAAGATAGGCTGCAAGCGGCTTCCCTCACTGTCCGCGACATCGGAGTAATCCGTAGCAGAGCCAAAGGGATGGTACGGGTATGGTCTGGAAACGTTAGCTTTGCTTATAGTTTCTTATCAGATGACGTACCCATATTCAGGAACAAATGTGATGGGATCGGATGGGTATCGAGTGGCAATTGACTGAACCATTTGCTTCCAGGCATTCTCAAAGAATTTTCTCTCTTCGGCAAAAACTGGGTTTGTGGGTTCGGGGATCTGCGATGATTGGATTGTTCCCATGCGTGCGTGGATGTGAGTTACCTAGACCGTTAGTAGATAAACGAGGGATGTATAGAGATAGACTCACATTAGGAATAATAGTCCGGATAAGCTCCTTATCCTCCTCGCCCACATCGAGCAGACGCTCACAAGCAACGACAAAGTGGGAAAAGTCGGCGGTCAAACGGATACTATCACAGTTAGCCAGTATAACATCTTGAATGAATTGACCTACTTTGGCACTCTCTTGACCACGGCCGCAGTCGAGTACGGGGTAAACAATACCCGGTTTCTGTGTGTCTCGTGGCTGACTCTGCCCTCCAGTCCAACCTCGGCGTCGATGGCAAAGGTGCCGCTGAAGAATTCGACTGCTTGGTCGGTTGTCCATCCGTCACTATTGAGTCAGTATCATCCTCTCTAAATCATGAATTCACCTACTCCCCAGAGTGTGCGTTGACCTTGACTGGCCTCAAGGCTTTGGCAGCTTGAAGCTGAGCTCGATATCCGTTGAGGTGATCCTGTGGTGTGAGGCCTGGGGGCTTGGGGCCTGCATAGCTGGGCCATTGGGTGTGGATTCTGCTGCTATTAGAGACGTTGTTGACATTATGAGTGATACTCACAAAACACTAATTTCCAGACCAGCCTCGTCCGCAATGCGACGAATAGTGGCCAAGTCAGTGTGCCCGGTTGTGTCGATTTCAACGCCAACTACAGGAGTCAATTGCGTTCTGTGAAGTCAAGAATAAGACTCACCATAGCCCTGCTGCTTCAGAGTCGGAAACCACTGCTGCCAGTTGGAGTAGTTGTCGCCAGGCGCAACTCCCCAGACGGAGCGAAATCGGTGTACGGCTGACATTGTGTTGTAAAATGTTCGAGTCAATTGATGAGCTTGAATTGATTATTTCCAAGAGGGGCCTTGTCAATTCTATTTCAATTCTACTGAAATATCTATCCCCGCATTCCATCTCCACAGGCAATAACATCATCTCATCGAGGTTTACCTTTTCTGGACACCAGATGAACAAGGCAATATTGCCCGTGTGGATCGCCCCGAAACAGCAACGATCCCCGGTCCCGCCCTCCACCCCACTTTATCTTTTGGCAGTTTTCCCCGCATTCTGAACCTTTTCAATTGCCGCTTTGATCACCTCATCGGGCTATTTTACGATCATGATAACTATCCTCATGTTGAGGGGTTTTTTCTGCGTTGAGATTCAAAAGCCGACATCGACTCCGCGTCTGGATCGATGAGGGGCAGTGTGACAATGCGGGGTATTGAATATAAAGATAATCGCCAGCCAACGACCACCAATTCAAACTTCAAACAAACTATCATCAATCGCAATGGCACACACTATGAAGGCAGTCAATTACATCGGCCCTCACAAGGTCCAGGTCCAGGATGTCGAGATGCCCCGGCTGGAGCATCCAGATGACGTCATTGTCAAAGTCACGACAGTATGTCTCCCAGCAATTGTCTCTACTCTGCTAACAGGATAGGCTGCTATCTGTGGCTCAGATCTGCAGTAAGTATGCAGAAACAGCGAGAATGATAATTTGATAACTCACACGCGCAGCATGTACGAAGGCCGAACGGCCGCAGAGCCAGGCATCACATTTGGTAAGGACATTGCCAACAAAAGAGACCAAAACTAAGACATCCAGGTCATGAAAACATGGGAATCGTCGAGGAGTTAGGGGAAGGTGTGACAATTCTGAAGAAGGGAGATCGGGTGGTGATGCCATTCAACGTTGCTGATGGCCGATGCCGCAACTGCGATGAGGGCAACACTGCATTCTGCACCGGCGTCAACCCTGGCTTTGCGGGTGGTGCTTACGGTAGGTCTCCCTTAAATATGTGATATATACATCAATTGCTGACCTTGCAGGCTACGTTGCCATGGGTCCGTACCGGGGTGGTCAGGCACAATACATTCGAGTTCCGTACGCAGACTTTAATGCTCTCCTACTGCCACCTGGAACAGAGCATGAAGCAGACTTTGTCCTTCTCGCGGATATCTTCCCCACCGGTACGTATATACACTCTCCTCCAGGTCAACTAAACTAATGAATACAGGCTGGCACGGTGTTGAAATCTCCGGCTTCAAATCCGGCGAGAGCATCGCTGTCTTCGGCGCAGGCCCAGTCGGTCTGATGGCTGCCTACTCCGCCAGTCTCCGCGGAGCATCCAACATCTTCGTCGTCGACCGCGTCCCTGAACGACTGGCTGTTGCAGAGCGAATCGGTGCTATTCCCATCGACTTCACCAAAGGCGACGCTGTCGACCAGATCATTGCGATCAACAACGGCATGGTTGACCGGTCTGTGGATGCCGTCGGCTACCAGGCTGTCGACTCCAGCGGGTCATCTGAAAAACCAAACATTGTTCTCGAGAATATGATCCGCGTAACACGAGCCTGTGGTGGACTGGGTATCCCGGGTCTCTACGTCCCCAGTGACCCCGGTGCAGCTGATTCCAACTCTGCCAGTGGCTTGATCAGTCTTAGTTTTGGAAAGCTGTTTGAAAAGGTACCTTACCCTACTATACAGGATAATGAGCTGTCTAACATATATAGGGCCTCTCTCTTGCCACCGGCCAATGTAACGTAAAAGCATACAACCGATACTTGCGCGACATGATCATCGCCGGCAAGGCCAAACCCAGCTTCGTTATTTCCCACGAGATCAACATCGACAGTGCGGAGATCGCCTACCACAAGTTCGACAAGAGAGAGGACGGATATACAAAGGTGTTGATTCATCCGAATGGCGGCTTTCCAGTATCGACTCCTCCGCAGCCCCATTTGTAATATAAATTGTGGATATGTTGAGTTTAGCAATAGATCGTTCATCTTAGATAATATCCTTTGATATAAGTGCTGTCTTTTTCTGATGAATACGTTCTATTTCCTTGGAAGACCCCGCAACAATCCTTCTCTTCGTCATATTGGATTTCCTACACCATCGGCACTGTCACAGAAACACTCGATAAAACCCACCTCAATCGTAGGCGCAGCAGAATGCCACGCCGAAATTAGCATCCCCTTCATCTCCAAATTCATCTCATCATACGTCGCATTGATAGGAATAAAAGCAATACTATCTAGCACTATTTACTCGACCAAATGCCTTTTATGGTCTAGTGGGATATCAGGTATTTAATGGAATGACAAGATGGTATTTCTAATAAGACAACTCCACCCATTTGTACATGAAATAACAATATTCTAGATCTAAAACTGGTAAATCTGCCCCCTTTCAAACCCCAACCGAGACAGGATCCCAGGCGCACTCCTCGATCCAAGCAACGATGCTTCCATTGCCGGGGGGCCAGATAAAAAGACGTGGCTGTCCTTGTCTGCGGTGACAGCAGTCTTCAGCAACTCCTCCGTGACGTGCCCCTTTCTGTATGGTGAGTTTTCCTCCTTCGGATGGCTGATTGTGTAAACGTAGTTGAAGCGATCGGGGAATCGCGCCTTGTAACTCTCCAATTCTTCGCGAAGTAGCAAGTCCTGCTCGTTGTTCACGCCAAAAATGAGGTTGATCTTTGTTTTGTCGGCGGGGTTGTCGAGAATACCCTGGATCAGCTGGAAGATAGGAGTGATGCCAGCTCCTCCGGCGATGAGGTGGACTTGGGAGAATTTATTCGGAGTCCAGGGGAAGCCTTTCAGGGCTGTGAGAAAGGTAAGGGTGTCGCCGGGTACAAGCGAATGGATGTGGCTGCTGGCTTTGCCGTGGGGGTATTTCCTGACCATCAATTCGACGGAGCCTTGTTTGGCTGGGGTTGTTAGCTATATTCAGCAGATAATCGAGGGATACCTACTCAAGCTGCTGATTGGAGTGTATGGTCTGAAGACAGGAAACCAGCGTCCTTCAGGGCGAGACACGGTGAGAAGAGAAGCTATTTCATTAGTATCATTCTTTCAATACATGTGCGCATACGTACAAGTCAAGCTCAATCCACTGGTGGCAGTCGCATCGGGAAACTCAAAGACAAGACGCTTCGTATTCTGATTGACAGCATTGACGCTCTGCAGGCGCAACGTTGTCAATCCCACGCCGGAGAACATCTTGGGCGGTTCGTTGGACTCTGCGTGGCCCGTCGGAAGCAGCGACGAGGAGCAGTACACGCCAATGCCGAAGAGGGCGAGCGACGAGAAGACGGTGGTGTTGGACAGCCGGGGGAGTTGTCTGAGCTGGGCCATGTTGACGAAATTGTTCGATAAAATATCAGAGCAGGGAGCTTCCTTTATGGCTTTCTTCATCACTCCACGTCATTCGGTCGTACAGTCGGGATGCGCTGATCGGCCGCCGTCGGAGCCCAAACACCGAGCAGTCGGACTTTTGTCGCATTTAGTGTGGCTGTACTAATGAACGAATGTAGACTTAAAGCTTGTTAATCTATTTATTAATTAATTATATCCCTCCATTATAGCTCCTATAGAGTTTGGAAAGACGAGTCAGCGGAGCAAATGTCAGGCAATCGCACGGACTGAGGGATCTCCAAAGACCGACAAAAGGCGAAGCTTAATTGAGCCCGAGTGGCAAAAATAGATCAACATCAATGTAGTAAATAGATATTTATATCGAACTAATTCGAAAACGCAGCCATATTCAAATGGAATCCCTCGTGTATACCTTTTCTCGCCACGTCAGGATCGACAATCGCCCTCTTCTTCTCATCCACTTGACGACTCAGTGCGATCAGTCGCTCAGTCACCTCCCTCCATTCAATCCGCTTCCCTTGTTCTTCAGTCGATGAGATATCCTCTGGCGCCACAACCGGTTGAAGTCTGCCCTCTCTCTTCCTGACAATTCCATCAACAATGACCGTTTCAACATCCCGAACCGTACTATGCAAAACAATCGCAGCAAGAGGATCGCGATCGGCAGCAACCAGCATCCCCGGTGTCTGACAATCGTAAATCACAAGATCCGCCTTCTTCCCAACCGCCAAACTACCAATCTCACTCTCCATCCCGATACTACGCGCCCCCTGAATCGTTCCCAGATTATACACCTGCGCAACAGTGCTTCCCACCGTTTCGGCCCACTTTCCGCGTTTTTCAAATTGTTCGTGTCGTCGTGCGCGGGCGGATTGCAGGGCGAGCATCATTTGCGCTGGAATATACGCACTACAGACGCTGTGACAGTCGATTCCGAGTGATGAGTGCTGTTCGAGACCATCGTTGAGACAGACAGGGTTGCCGTGGCCCATTTGAAGTTCTGTTCCTGGTGTGGCTGATATTTTCACGCTCTTCTGGTTGATGATTTCGACATCTTCTGCAGTGGGATTGGTATTGTGCGAGAGAAGAATGTCCGGACCAAGCAGCCCATGCTTGCCCAAGGTGGCTACTGTCGTGGGGGCATGCGGAGCTAGAACAGTCAGTGCTGATCTGTCTATATGATGGATGACAGAGTACTCGCCTCCAAACGCAGCATAATTCACCGCATGCATAGTAATCAACTGAGCACCCGCATTACGAACCCTCGCAAAGAGATCTTTGACAATCTGCCCAGGCAACCAAACCCCATCAAATCCAAATCCCAACCGCACTCGGCCCGATGGACCAAACGGATTCATTGATGCCAGCTGATCAAATGTTTCCATGACCCACGGTGCTAACAGGTCTTGTTCGACGAGGAAATCAGGCGTCCATTGCTTGACGCGACTAGTTGGAGAGTAGGCGAACACTGAACGGATACCGGATGTTATGAGAGCGCGCAGTGCCTCTTTTGCTGTTATTTGTTAGAGAAGTCTGGCAGATGCGGGGAATACATACAGTGATCAGGCGAGTAGTTGAGACTGGCATGGTCGACTACCGTGGTCGTTCCGCTATCCACGCACTCGAGGGAACCGGCCAGCTGGCTCCAGAAGATATCATCCGGCGAGAGAAACGAGTTGATGAAAAGGCCTGCTCGTCAGTATCGTAATTACGCATATTCGATTTGACTCACCACTGGAGAAATAGTCGATGAGCGTTTCATTCGCGTGGGTTGCTTTGAGACATGTCTGCCACAGATGGTGATGGGTATCGATGAAGCCAGGCGATATGATCTTTCCAGTACAGTCGATCACCGATGCGCCAGGTCGTGCTTCGATGCTCTCGCCAATCTGTTTGATTCTGGTGTCTTCGATCAACAGATCGGCCTTGGTTGGATGAACCACGTCATGTTCATCATGTAGTAGCAATGTCCCGTTCTTGCAAAGTATAGACATACTTAACTGTAATCAGAAGAAGATAGGTTATACGCATATTAAGTATTCAGATAATCACTTCACCCCGCATGACATCAATGTTCTGGACTGCCTGCATTACTCAGCCTGCGGGTTCGGCCATATAAAATCCGAGGCATTGACCAATAGGAATTCACTGACATCGGGGCTCGGCGATTCGGCTGTAACCTAATCTCGTCGGCTCCGATAGCCGCCGGGCCCGACTTTCGCCTGGTTTCCCTTTTGGGATGTAGACTGGTGTTACCTTTGTGCATCTATTATATAGACTGTGATATTTTCTATGGAAAGCTCCGCAATCTGCATTTTAGCAAAAGGTTACCTGATATTCGATTCCAATTTCAAATGGCAGCAAACCATGTAGCAGTCGGCATCGTCGGCGGCGGCATAGCAGGTCTCACGCTGGCCAAGATGCTAGAACGACTCAATATCGCCTACATTCTCTGGGAGGCATACCAGATCGCCCCACCCGTAAGAGCAAGTATCGGACTTACGCCAAACGGACTTCGCATTCTGGATCAACTGGGGATTATCGATGAAGTCGAAGCATACTCTGTTCCTCGTGACTCGTGGGAACATCGTGATGGTGATGATGGTGGTAGATTGTATACGAGTTCGTATGCTTCGGGAGCCTGTGATGAGAAACTCGGGTACGATACCTTCTTCATGGAACGACGGCGGCTACTAGAGATTCTTTACCAGAGCATTGAGGATAAATCGAAAATTCATCCATCTACGAGAGTTGTCTCTGTGGTGAACCATAACACAGGCGCTACCGTCACTACTGCTGATGGAACTCAAACAAGCTGTGACTTTGTCGCAGGCACAGATGGCGTGCACGGTATAGTCCGGAGGGAGATTGAAGCAGCCACGGTGGATTTCAAAATGGTGCCAGACTGTAAGCAACACCTTTTGCATTGCGAGCATTGCTAATCCGGTAGATCTCGAGTCACGATGCACCTGTGTTTATGGCATCTCGTCCAGTGTCCCCCAAATCGAATCGGGCCGTGCATTCACCATCTATCGATGTGATGTATCAGCGTTGGTCTTCAGTGGACTAGGTGGTGTACTATACTGGTTTCTATTCAAGGATCTCAAATCGACTATTCAATATGGACAGAAACAGCGATATGATGATAAGGATATCAAGGCTGTATATTCTCATGTGGCAGATACACTGATCACACCTGGCGTCCGGTTCAGTGATATATATCGGAACAAAGAGACAGCAACTATGACTGATTTGGAAGAAGGCCTGGCCACTGTTTGGTATTCTGGTCGGATGTTCCTGCTAGGCGATTCTGCTCATAAGGCATGTATCTGACGCACTGTACTGCTATATATACTGATCAGAGTAGATGGTTCCCCATGCCGCTATGGGAGCAAACCAAGCAATGGAGTCCGCAGCATGTTTCGTCAACAATCTACGCAATATTCTCAACCAGACAGATCCACGGAGCAGGATATCCATCTTGGATGCTGAGGCATGTCTGGAAAGATATGCCCACCGCAGAAAAGACCGACTGCAGGTTAGTTTGCAAACAGCAACTTCAGCATGTCGAAACCAACTCAAGATCAGCCCGGAAAGTGATGCATTCCTGCTCCGTCTTCCTGACATCACTGAAGAAGAGTGGCTTTCCAAGTCTCTGGCGCATCTATGTCGCGCTGAATATCTCGAGGACTGGAGCTGGAATAGTGATCGTGTGCTGTTTTATATTGAGGAAGCACAGAGAATGAGGAAAGACATGTAGAAATACTGTACTTGTAAATACGAAATCACGATATCATTATGTATCTTCTATTCAGTTATGCACACATATACTTATATACTTTAGACAGTATAAATATTATAAATTATAAAGAGAATATAGAGAATATCGATTCACAAAAAACACGGGTATCCACTATCGCCCTGCACTGCTCAAGCCTTCACCTGACAATTCATGCGTCTCGTGTCCTGGACCACCTGCCACCTCATGGACAACAATGCTGCTGTCAACCTCATGTGGATGTTTCACCGGTTGCCAAGCTGGTTCTGGTTCTGCCAAGAGTCCGGGTGTCTTGGGCTTTTTGTTCAGCCGGCGAAGAAAAAGCGCGAGGATGGCAAGAACTGTGATGGCTCCGACGGCGACTCCGACTCCCAATCCAGCTTTTGCCCCGGTTGACAGGCCTGAACTTGAGTCCTGTTGGGGCTCATTGGTGGATGTTCCTGTGACTACTCCTGATCCTGATGTTGTAGTCGATGGTGTTGTGGAGGATGTGGCAGCAGATGTAGCAGAAGTGGTGGCACCGGGGGTGAAAGTTGCGGCTATTTCGAAGGAGTCACCAGTATCGCAGCACGATTTACCCAGGCCGCAGCACCATTTTTTTGAATTCGCGGTGTCGTCGCAGGGCGTGATTCGTACTCTGGCATCGTCGGTTATACTAGAGTTCTGCACATCAAGTCAGCACGCAGACACAGTGAAAATGATGTGCAGATAGAAATACCGTATATCGCGTGCAAACATTCAGACAATCTCCATTCTGCCAATACGGACTCCAGCACTGTTCCCGCCAGTATGTGGTGACTTCGGTATTGTTGATGCTGAGAACATTCTGGCAGAGACCGTTCGGAAGGCATTTATCCACAGTGAACCCATCTTTTTCATCGCCGCCGGACTTGTTTTTGCGATTAGTCGCGCAGCACATGCTTTTTGTGCCGCTGATCTTGTTGCATTGTTGGTATTCATCGATCGACTCGCTGGTGCCGTCGGGGCTGTAGCAAACGGAACCAGCAGACACGAGAGGGGCGAGGAGGACGAGACAAAGCAAGGAGGTGACAAGTGCTCGAGATCGTCGGGAGCCCGCCATGACTTTCGATGGACCGGAATCAGAGGATGCAAAGGTAGATGAAGTTGAAGTTCAAAAGGAGAGGAAAAGAGTCAGCAGAAACGCAGTTGGGCGACTCTGAGCCTCGACTGCGCCTCAAACGCAAGTTTTCAAGGCTACAGCCTTGCATGACAGGTTGTATCATGTCGCTATTCCCGAAATGCTTATGGGCTAAACCTAACCGGCTAGATGAAGGGTCGGATGCATGGTGATTGGATAGAATATTAAGATACGGACAGTCTATCCCTGATTGGGACGTCTAGGGGTCTTAGTGTATTAGCGTGGGGGCCGGAATGTGGAGCTGCAGATCTATACGGACCAATAGGAGAAGCCATTATACGAGTCTGGAAATTGCATGGATTGGAGATATCATAGGCCCAAAATGTCTATCCTAGAGATCTACTCCGGAGTATATCGATCAATTACCCTCCTTTCCTGCCTTCTTGCGGTCCTTCCAAAACCCCTTTGCCTTCTCCTGTTCAACCTTTTGCATGTTCTCTTCTTCTCCCTTGAGTCTTTTGATCTCCTCGTCTTGGCTGTTCTTATCAGTCCGCTCCTCTGCCAGTTGCTTTTCGTCTGCTTTGATGTTGGTAGACATCGCATCAATCTCCTTCTCACACTTCTCTCGCTCTTTTTCCCAGTCTTCCTCTGACGTGCCTTTTTCTTTTGCTTCCCGCCTTAACACTTCTTGGTACAACGTCTTAAAGGTACGGCTTAGACTCCGTATGGGAGAGAAAGACGCCTGCATAACCACCGTCAACAGTAGCCTTATTCACGAGAGCCAAGACCGATTTGACACTGTCTTCTGGCTTCATAGGTCCTTGGAAGGTGGGTGAATATTGCTTAAACTTCCCAAACATAGCCATAGCCAACTGTCCTTCCTCCTCCGTTTCTATCGAAACGTTAGCAAAAAGCATGCCATTTCAGTTGTCAAGTTGACTACATACCAATATTAAGACTGCCGGTGTCTACAGCACCAGGGCATATGGCCATACAGAGGACATCTTTCTCACGGTACAAGGCGCTGAACTTGGCCATGGCCATATTAAGGGCTGCCTTGCTCATTGCATAGGATGTGGCTTGGTAGATATCGGCTTTGAGTGTCATCTCAGGGTCCGACATACCCGTGGAGATGGCAATCACTTTCTTCGCCCGACCTTTCAAAATCAGGGGCATGAAAGCATTGAAAAGATGAACGGCGCCGATGGTATTGACTCGGAAGTGGTCAATCACATCTTGTTCAAGAGCTTTTGGATCGCGGCTCCTGCGGAGAAATTAATCCTGAATCAACTATCCCAGGGGACTTGGTCACTCCGCCTAGAACTTACAGAGTATCAAAGCCAACCAGCGCAGTCTTAGACTGAAGCGCGGCATTGGCTATGACATAATCAAGGGCGCCATTGGTTTTCTCCGAAACATACTGAACAGCTTTCTACGAAATCTTCAGATTAGTTTCGACTTCCGATTAATATATTACTCATTAGCTTACCTCCAATGCCATTGGGTCCGTGGTGTCGGCCTCAATGATGTGAATATTTTTCCGGCCGATTTCAGCGGCAACCTTGGACTGGACGGCTGCTTTGTCGCGGACGAGGCCGAAGACGGTATTGGCCGGGTCTTCAGAGAGCTGGCGGACAAACTCGAACTAGACGAAGAAGTATGTGCATTAGTTACACGAGTCTTGTGCATGAAGCAGGGATGAGCGCGTACGCCAAGGCCACGGGAGACTCCGGTAATCACGAAGGAAGACATTGTGCTGGTTTATAAAATTTATAAAGACTGAGACGAGATCGTAGGATGAATCTGAGAGTTGATGAACCAAGAAGAGCGGTAATAGTGCCTTTATTTATCCATCAGCATTAAGCATTGTTTGCTCGCTTTTGCTGATTTCAAATCCATTGTGATATTGGGTGGGCCATTAAAAGTGGACCCTCACTTTAGATATAGCTAGAGTTTAGTCCAGAACCTTAAATAAATACAATACAGTATTATAAATCATAAGTTATATAGTTATAGATTAGTTTTAATAATTAAAATAGCAGTTCCATCTATATTATCAATCTGTATGTTTGCTAGTTTTGCTCTGTTTGCTTGAACTTTATCATAATCTCCCTTTAAGCTGACCCATAGGGTGGGTCAACTAAGCAAGGCCAATCGATGTCAATCTAGGCATGTTAGGTTTTGTTTGCATCATAGTTTATGCTGTTTGTATCAATGACTAAAGACTCTTCAACACCCCAAGGTCCAAGCGGGTTGCTGTATAGTCCTGGTTTGTGTTGATCACTAGGGCCTAATAAACGCCGATGAAATCATAAGAGAATTCAATATCTAGCTTACCAAGCATTCGGTTTTCTCGGGTGCCGAACTGAATAATTCATGTCCTGATGCTCCCGCCATCGAAGTATACCCGCCTCCAAATGTCAGTTCTCTTTGAGTCCTCCGCAGCGGCATAAATTTAAGGTTGATCAAAACGCTGTCCTCTTTTTGGCCTAGCCCAGGCAAGGGCGATTTCTAATCTTTATCTCCTGCCCTGGTTCAAGTATCGGCCTGCGTGAATCCCTATATTCCCCTACCTGCTTCTCCAGCGCGGCGATGAGCCCCTAAAGCTGGCACGGCCACATTTCGCATTACGCCAGAGAAAGGGTCGCAGAGATGACGCTGGACGCGTTAGCGCCGGCTCATGCGCTGGTGAAACAGAGGGAAGTTACGACAGAAGGCGGCGCACCACAGGTCCCTTCGTCGGCTGCGCCCTCCGAAGACGAATATCCCAGGGGACTAGCATTGCTGTTTATCATTCTGTCGCTCGTCCTGTCCATTATCATGTAAAGATGGCTCAAACCTTAGATTTCATGTCGGACTTATTAGATTTGACCGAGAAATGGCGATCTTAATCATACATACTCAGCTCAGCTAAAATTTCCTGTACTGCTGCATGAAGTAAATATATATTTCCGTGGTAAAGTACGTAGAACAACAAAAACTCACCCATATCCTCCAATAAATTTTGAAGAATAAGATTGATGCTACAAGCAATAGAAAAGGCGATAAATGTTTCTTAATAGAAGACTATTTCTTAATATTTCATCGAGGAATAGGATAAAGAAGGTCGTTAGTATGGCCAGGACCGAACATATGTATCTTTTGATCTGAAAAATAAATAATACAGATCCTCGGAATTAATATTACCTACCAAACTGATCATCATACGAGTGCCTAGTATTGCCGTTGAAGTCGACTCCAACGAATGCCTGTCGCCCCCCATCCTTTGTAAAAGTAACCAACCACTTAGACTGTTTGGGCTCATGAGCTAATGTCCAAAACATGTCTGCATGTGCATCACCATCGATCTGCAAACCAGCTGGTCGTCCATCGGGTTTGCGCTCATCGACGAAGTAAAACCTAGGCCCACGAGTCAGATACAATAAATAAACTCCCGATTGGGAAGTGCAAAAAAAGAGACCGAACCTGTAACCATCTTTACCATATGCGTTGGCGGCATATTCTACAAGCATCGCTGCAGCCACTTTACCAAGTGCAAAGGGCATCACGCCTGGGATGGCAATCTGGTTCAATGTGTTACCAGTATATATGAACGCTGTGGGTGTTGAAGTGGGAAGCGTTCTGAAACCTTGTAAAGCCTGCTGAGCGGCGATATAGGCACTATCAAACCCGACTCTGCGAGAAGCATTGATCGTTTCCAAGGATGCGGAGAGAGGGTCGTCGTGAGGAGTTATGAGACGGTTAGCCCCTTTGCACGTCAGCTAGTCACATAACCAAGAGAGGTATAGAAATGCACGAACCGTTGAAAACGACGATATTGGGAACGCTGAGCTCTTTCCCTACGGTTTGGAACACTGGTGGAACAGAATTGGGATCAGACAGGTCGGCCTGGATGTTGAGGTAACCTTCTGCTGAAAACCCTTCTGACAAATTGCGAGCAACCAAGGCGACCTTGTAGCCATTACTTGCGAACCTGGATGCAACGGACCTTCCAATGCGGGGCCCGGCTCCAATGATGAGTACCACTCCTGTGAAAGGCATCGTTCCAAAACGGGAGGCAGATAAATGGATAGGACACCACTGCTAAAATTAATGAGAAAGCGGGCAGAACTGGTGTGATATGCAGGCAAGCTAGGGAAGCACCATATAGTTTAAAAAGGGCAATACCAAATGTTAGGTGAGAGGAAAGCCCTACAAGTCTGTATAAATATGTAAGAATAATTCGAATATTGAGAGTGGTGATGCCATTTTGATTGATACAGTATTCCTATTTCCGCATTGATTTCAAATCAGTCCGCATTGGTCTTTTCTTTGCAATCATAGTGGAAACTCAATTACCTCTCCGCAATACAGACTATACGTTTGAAAAACCCCACTATATTATAAATCATGGCTGCGGTCCTTTTCAAATTTAGCGGCGTTTGCTATTCTAAATTTGAGACTGTTGGATACCATTCCGCTCGCGACTGAAGCGATACGCAAAGAAGTGAAATCAGGCTGAATAGCATGTAGTTCAGATGGAGTTTGCCCGTGCTGTGTGGGGTTAAACTACGGATTATGCAGCAAGGGTGTGTGTAGAAATGGGATACTCAGGCCGCCACCGAATTCAATTCCAGTAATTGTACCGAGACCAAATGGTAGCAAGTCAGGCGGCCCGGAAATCAATAATAACGCAGATGACTGCAGATTCACATCGAGACGGAAACCTGGGAACTCGTCTGCCTGGCTCTATCGCATCAGGTATCATTTGACCCAAAGTTGACAACCACCAGTCTCATGCAAGGGAAGAGAAACAAGGGAAGAGAAACCCAGGCGGTGCATGACACCAAAAGGTCCAGCCCAGGAACAACAATCAGTGAACCATCACTACGGGTTAAAAAACAACTACTCAGTGGCGAACCCCTTACCTTTGCAGTGGTTCCCGCGTCTCGCGGTCATCAAAATCTTATCCACCGGCAATGGCAACCTTTTGCTCTGGGTGTGCAGTTGGCCAGGTTTTGCCTTTGAATAACTGCCCACCACTTCGGCCTTCTGGATCGAGCTGCACGTCGAAGGTTATGTGGAAGGACTGCTGGCCGTCGCTGGATTCAAAGGTGACAGATCCATCACAGAGGGTCTTCTGAGACTCCACCGGGGTCCCGTCAACTGCTCAAGTTAGAAGGTATTTCTGATTGACTGCGAGGATATACATACTGTAGATCGTTCTATGAACGGAATGAACCAACAGCTATTGCACGGGATATCCTGAGCTTTCGACGTGGTATGCACTAGTCAAGGCATATCGGGATGCCGAAGAACGACTGTTCATCCCTAGTGGCCCTGATAATGATGAGCTTGCGTTGATCAAGTCTCTACGTACAATCAAGAAAGAGGCTGCTAGTGTTCTCTCTCTGCTGAACTCCAGCAAATATTTCTACGGCCATGACCGCAACTATGTCTTTAGAAGGACCTTCGACAGCTACGACAACATTATCAAAAAAAGCTGCAGTCTATCAAAGACGCCAAAGAATCCTACACTGCCTACCGCAACGCAGAGAGACTATATCAACCAGGGCAGCAGTGCTTGCCAGGCCGGCCAGACTGTAAACAAGGCAACTCTTGAGAATGCCAAAGAAGACATGGCAGACAACATTATTAAAATAGATTCTCTGACACCATCTCTTAAGGCAGCAAGCCAGGATCTTCAAGGGATGACGCAGTTGATCAACATGAAGATCAAAAATGGCTTCATCGTTTCCACTCCCCAACTGATAGAGGCGCTAGGACAGGTGGTCATGGCCCCAAGCCGGTCGATGTTTGCTGTGCGGGGAGCAAGTGTGATTGACCAGGAATTGAGGATATTCCCAGCGACGCTGGCGTGCAGATTAACAGGAACTACCTCATTAAACAGGTGCAGAATATAAGTGGCAATCTCGACAGTCTTTATGAAGGATGCCAAGTGAGCAAGGATGGCAAGGTGGATTTACTCGACCCCGGTGCTGCCAAATTGCAGCTGGCCGAAAGGCAACTCACAACCCTATTGAGTTATTATGAGAATGCATTGCCAATTAACACAATGAAAGATCTCAAGGCCAAGTTCAAGAGCTATGTTGGTAAGTGATATCCCTCTTCATGCTATATACTGACTAGACAGACATTGTCCTCAAACGTAATGCTGCCGTTGTTCAGTATGATGCAGCCCTGCTGTTGATCATCAAAGCAGCCGCAGAAAATGCAGCCCTCGAGCAGACCATGTCCAATCTGGCCCATATAGAAGTGGCAGCGTTTGAAATGGACAATCCGATGATGACCGTGGCAATGAAAAACGCCTTCTGGCCTCCGTGAAGGATCTCCAATCCTGGCTCTACCTGGCGCAACGGGCATACAACTTCCAGGCCCTCGACTCGACAAATATTCTGGCCAGTTTCTTCAATACAATCGACACTTCTCAGTATATATATGCGCTCCTAGAACAAGCCCAGAGGTCATTATATAATGCGTATTCCGAATATCTAAATAATCAGAAAAATCCCCGAATGCCATTCCCCACAATCAGATACACACCGGAGAATGATGATATTAACGCCATTTAACAAGACAGCAAGGATAGAACATTGCATATCTTTTCCATCCCAACCCCAGATAAAGACAATCAGGGGTCGGCGTTCAGACACAGAGCCAATGTCCAACTGACCACAGCGCGCGTCTTTCTCCCTGGAGCAAAGACCGCGAATGGGCTTCTGTATGCTACATTAAAGCATATGGGCGATGAAACCATGGTTGATCTCACGGACAGGGAGATTACATGCACCCACAACACAATCAACATGCCTTTCCAGTATAAACTGGCGAGTTGAAAGTACGAAGAGGGTAACACATTTCCCGGCGAGATTGGTAAGGCAGGCAGTGGGTATGCTCTCGTGTGACCATTTACAACATGGCAGCTGGAGGTGAGGAATGATAAAGATTTCAATAATAGGCTGGATCTATCCAAGGTGGAATCCATGTATATCAAATTCGAGGGAGAATGCGAGTATCTGAATTGATGGTGTCGAATTATGCAGGATATATATAGTTGTGATTATAAATCGCATGTCAGTCTACGGAGTTTCAAATAGTTTATTGCAAGAAAATATCGCTTTTTCTCAGTTTATTCTATACAAGATCACCAGATTTGAATATCTATGAATCACTAGGGTAAAAGCATAACCGAGGCCATATCATGAAGGATCGAATGCCAAGCGGCTTTGATGAAGCTGTCAGTCTGTCATTCTGTCATTGGCAGGCAAAAGGGGCTATTTTATAGTCCATTATGATTGGCCAATCAGAACAGGCTATACCGACGATTTTTGGACCCCAACAGCAGGATTTATGGGACTGCTTGATCTCAGAAATAATCCCAGAAATAAATAGAAGAATCCGCCGATTCCTGGCACTTTCTCACACGATCGCGATGAAATCCTTCACTTTCCAGCAATCGCCCCTTTTATACGAGGGATCATCCACGAATTCAATATCGGATGGGAAGCAGAAAATCATCACGCATAAAAAGAAGAAATTATACTGGACCTATGAAACCCTCGCTCTGATCGGTGCCTTTGCAGCATTTATCGTGCAAATCGCACTTCTTCGCCACTATGAAGGACTGCCGCAAAACACATGGCCCTACCATACCATCACCCTCAACGGCATGATCGCAATTCTGTCCACCATCACTCGATCGATGCTGATGTTTGTCGTCGCTGCTGGACTGAGTCAGGGAAAATGGCTTCATTTCGCACAGGGCACGAAACGACGCCTGCGCGATTTCGAAATGTTCGACCAAGCATCACGCGGCATCTGGGGGAGTCTGCGGCTGTTATGCCAGACGATGCCGGTTCACCTCACCTCGATTGGGGCGTTGTTGATTATTGTGGGCATTGGAATGGACACATTTTCTCAGCAGCTCCTCTCCATCCAGTCACGCACTGTCGGTGATGCATCTCCCGATGCCAAATATCCCCGATCGCAATACTACAATGGCTCTGCCGCGGGAGCCATCAATGTCCAAAATATGGATTATCCCATGCTATCAGCCATATACCGTGGTATGTACGGAGCCACATTCACCGATTTGAATGCACCTTGCAAGACTGGCAACTGCACCTGGCCTATTCTCCCCTCGCTCGCTGTGTGTGGAGGATGCACGGACTGGAGCGACATGATGGAATTCAAGGACAATGATATTTATTCCGGCGTATACACTCTCCCTGATGGCTTCACCTATTCGATGACGACTGAAGCAGATGGTACAGTGATAACAGGTCGGGCTGCCCCAATTAGTTCCAATTCGACGTACAACAACTATACATACAGTTCAACCACGTATCCAAATGGAACATCCAGCCGTCTGTTGCTATCCCACTTTGAAGTCGCTGGATTCGGGGAGGCCATAACCTATCCAAATGGTAGTTCATACATGCCATTAGGTGCATGGGAATGCGCGCTCTGGTTCTGCATCCAGGCATACAATCTAACCACTTCCAACGGTGTCCAACAGAGAGAGATTGTCGATACCTGGTCTGAATATGCGCCACGAAATCAATACGGCGTCAACTTTACATCACCGCCGCCAAGCTTCAACGTTGCACCGGGTTCTTTCTTTGGAGTAGAGAACTACACGCTGACAGATGCACGGTCCACGACGAATAGTATATTCAACGGGACAAATAAAGCATTGAACCCAGCTGGTGATGGCTCGCAGATTGACACCATGATGCAGAATATCCGGGATATGCATCCGTGGATCAAGAGCATTTCTGAAAGCATGTCACAGGCCCTGCAGCAGTCGTATCCTGTCGGTAACAGTACGGATGACTACTATGCCGGCACGGTATATCGTGACCAAATTTACATACATGTCCGATGGGGGTGGATTACATTTCCTGCTGTTATTCTCGTCGTTACAACAGTGTATTTCATTCTGATTGCGCATCAAACAAGAAACAGCCCAGTAGGAGCATGGAAAGACAGCCTTATGGCTGTCATGGGGGTGAAGCTTGACCGGCATTTGAGGGCAGACGTTGCTGTCAAGCAGGATATCGATGACTTGGATCAAGTCCTGAAGGACGAGCAGGTGGATTTGAGGAATGAAGGAGTCTGGGAATGGAAGCGATGATGTTTGCTTATATATAATAATAATATGTATCATACTATCATTTCGACTCATTATCGACTTGAGTATATCTCTTCAGCCTCCGTTTCTCCAACTCCATGATCAATCCAGCAACTCCAACGACAAGACATGCCAGACCAACGAACAGACCGGTCGTCCAGCTGGGCCGGTTGAATCGGTTCATCGTCCACATACAAAGCGCTAGACAGATCTGGAAGATGGTATTCCACATATTCCCCCATACCACGACATCCATCTTCCAATGTGGTGTGGGTGAACGCATCGTACATTGCGATTCCTCATCATTTTTGAGCAGATTCTGCATATCTGACGGGGGTCGGAACCATTTCTTATGAATGACAGCCAGACGATCGAGTCCTTTCTGTCGATTCCCTGCCCGCCCTAATCGCCACAGACACCAAAAGTACACATCGCATATTCGCCACGGGGCAAGACCAAAGCCAGTCACGCAGAACAGCGCATTGAGGATCTGCGAATCAATCTCGATCCAGATCCTGCGTGATGAATCAAGGCTGTTGCAATCTGGATGGCACATGGCAGGTGCGGCATTGCACATGAGGAGGAAGAGCATTCCTCCCCAGGCGACGATATTGAGAGCATATATTGTTACCAGAAAGCCAAGTGGTGTGAATACCCAGCGGAGGAAGCTTTGAGTAGCCTCCTTCCAGCTGGTCTTGGCTGATTCTATCTAACTGGGAAATTAGTATCGGACAGTAAGGCATAAATCGTTGGCAATATACCTGGTCTCTATCTTCTAGTGACTGCTTCTCCACATCGAGCGCGTCTGGCCTGTCTTGTCCATCGACGGGGTCGTAAGTCATCGTCGCTCTGAGCCTGCTGCTGTGGACTACCATGTTTAATGATGAAAAAGGGGTTTTGCTGTCTGGTTACAAGGAAGATCAACAAAATTTCAAGATGAAGATGGCTGAAGATATACCAAACCCAGCTCGTCGAACCTATACGAGTACGAAGGCGATAGTGTTATTCGAGCTACTATTGGCTCCTATTGTTGTGGACCCACCCGAAGTCTAAATATATCCACCGTTGAAAAAACCAAAAAAGGATAGAAAAAGTCAATCGCAGGGATCAACAGATCTGCTGTTCTGTGAAGGCAGTTATTTTAGCGCCAGTTAGGAGCTAGAAGCACTACATAAGATTCCCTTCTCTCAGTGACACAGTCTGTTTAAATCCTTGAACTTATACGCTAGATGACATTCAGGTTGCTGATTATACTCAAATAACGGTTGTCTTTTGCCTTATTGGACTTGGCGATCTGCTTTAGTGTGATGGAGATTTAAACTATTTGAACTCTGATTGAATACTAAGGTTGCGCTAGCAAATAGCCTACTAATAGCAACCAACTATCCACCCTCGGGAAACAATACGAATACGATTACTGATTCCTGTCGAGTCTGTCCACTATATAGCTGCCTGACTCCATGAAAATTCAACCTCTGCCTTTTTTCCACCCTCTTCCACTGCATCCATATCTTCAATCATGGATAGCCCCACCAAGTCTGGCTCTCATGGCCGTGACTCGCTGGATCGACTCGCCCCTCCCCCGTATTCGCCATTTGCCGATGGTGGGCTGGCGACGGAATCGGCAGATGTACAAGGTAAGTCGATCGCGTAGGTCTTGGTTCTTTACTGTTCCCGCTAACTGTCTAGCGAACGGCCGGATCGACGTGGATCTCGACTCTAGTATTGCAAGAACACTCGCTAGAATCATCGATCTGCAACAGGAGGATCTGCAGAATCCGCCACCGGAATACTGGCAGGAACCGGCAAAGGTAGAGTTTGATATTCAACTCAACATCGTCATCCAGATAGTCGGCAGTCGTGGAGATGTGCAGCCATTTGTAGCACTAGGAAATGAACTACAGAAATACGGCCATCGCATCCGCATCGCCACCCACGATGTCTTTGCCGACTTTGTCATGGAGTCTGGACTGGAGTTCTATCCTATCGGCGGAGACCCAAAAGAGCTAATGGCCTTCATGGTCAAGAACCCCGGTCTAATCCCGCAGATGAAATCACTACGCGCAGGGGAGGTGCAGAAGAAAAGAGCTATGATGGCAGAGATCCTCAATGGCTGTTGGAAATCATGCATTGAAGATGATCCCATCACCAAAGCACCATTTGTGGCAGATGCAATCATCGCCAATCCGCCTTCTTTCGCCCATATCCACTGCGCACAGGCGTTGAGTGTTCCTGTTCATCTCATGTTTACGATGCCATGGACAAGCACCAGGGCGTTTCCACATCCTCTTGCTAATCTCCGACCGTCGAACATGAACCGGCCGCTTGCAAACTTGGTTTCGTATGGAGTGGTTGAGTGGTTAACATGGCAGGGGTAAGTCTATTACAGATCAACAGAGGTATATCTGACAATATCAGCCTAGGAGATGTGATTAATAAATGGCGATCATCCATCGATTTGGAGCCAATCTCAGCAATTGAAGGTGCCACTTTGGCTGAGACTTTGAAAGTCCCTTTTACATATTGTTGGTCTCCTGCTCTGGTTGCTAAGCCTGAAGACTGGCCGGGTCATGTCGGTATGTTTAAATAAATCCACCATTTATGAACGGCACTGACTTCATAGATGTGTGTGGATTCTTCTTCCGAGAAGCGCCATTATATACGCCCCCTTTGGAACTACAGAATTTCCTCAATTCAGGCCCACCCCCTGTTTACATCGGCTTCGGGAGTATTGTCATTGAGGATCCTCAAGCATTAACGAATACTATTCTCCACGCGGTCACACAGACAGGAGTGCGTGCTATTATATCACGAGGATGGAGTAAGCTGGGTGGATCTCAAAATGACAATATCTATTACATCGATGACTGTCCACATGAATGGCTCTTCCAACACGTCGCGGCAGTGGTTCATCACGGCGGTGCTGGAACAACAGCATGCGGTCTTTTGAATGGGCGACCAACCACAATTGTACCGTTCTTTGGAGAGTGAGTATTCTTGCCGCCAACAGATGAAGAAATGCTAATTGTCAGTCAACCCTTCTGGGGCGACATGGTAGCAAGAGCTGGTGCAGGCGCCAGACCTATTCCATATGCCTCCCTAAACGCCACCAACTTGGCCGATGCAATTCGATTAAGTCTGACACCAGAAGCACAGGAAGCGGCATATGAAATTTCACTGAAAATGAAGAGCGAGTCTGGCATGAAGACCGCTGTTCAATCCTTCCATCGCAATCTGCCCTTAGACAGAATGCGTTGCAGCTTATTACCAAACCAAGCCGCTGTGTGGAAATATACGAAGACCAAGAACAATCTGAGGCTATCCAAAGCCGCAGTTCAAATTCTTATCAATCATAGCAAGGTTGATGCAAAGCATCTTCGACCGTGTGTACTATGCTATTCCTCAAATAAACTCATTATGCTAATATGAATCTAGCCACGACATTAATCGAATCGTCATGGAAAACCGCCGTTGGGATCCAGTAACTGGCGTCCTATCTGCAGCCACAAACACTGGAACTGACATGTTAAAATCAACCACCGATATGTTCTACAAACCATACAAAGAATACAATCGTGGACGCTCACCGAGGATAGCTGGGAGTAGCTCAGATCGGAGCATGTCGCTCCCTGTGCGTCCAGCAACAGCCGATCCTGCTGCACTTCCCCATGCGAATACAGATCCTGTTGGCGCAGTAGACAGCGAACGGAGAAATGGATGGCTCACTGCGGGGTCTATGATGGGTGCTTCATTGAAGGGGCTTGGCAAGTTTACTGGCACATATTTCAGGGGAGTAGTTGTGGATATTCCCCATGCTGCGGCAGAGGGCTTTCGACAGGTTCCTCGATTATATGGCGACCAGCCAAAGGAGTATGAACCAGTTCGTGATTGGAAAACTGGTGCTACAGTTGGAGGCAAGAATTTCGTCGATGGAATGACAGATGGGTTTAAAGGATTTTTCACCCAGCCCATCGAGGGAGCCAGAGATGAAGGAGCACTTGGGGCAGTCAAGGGATTTGCCAAGGGAACGATAGGACTCGCTACCAAGGTGCCGTCAGGTATGTCTACCGCATGGAGTATATTAAGCCAAACTGACAACGTATAGCGGGACTCGGCCTCGTGGCATATCCTTTCCACGGCATTGCAAAAAGCATCGAATCGGCAGTCAGGTCCAAGACGAAAAAGGTCATTGTGAATGCTCGTCTCCGAGATGGATACAATCTGACGAGAATGCAAGTGACGGAAGAGGAGCAGCAGTATATCCTGCAGAGATTTAATACTCTTATATAGTAGTCCATAATTATCAAAATGCTTTGTTAACGCCATCCCATTCCGGTGCTTCCTTCTTGGCGCGTAGGAGTATTCCCGGCCAGGAAGCCGGTGGTGCCTTTTCAGGCTGTCTCAATGCTTGATCGACGACAGTATCTCCTAGGATCTTTTCAATACCAAGTCGTGGAAATGACTGCTCCACAGTGGATCGAGCATCTTCGCCTTCTTGATCCAACTGTTTACCAAAGTCGGTGAGCACAGCTTGACGCACTAGACGGGCAAGAGGGCTAATACGTTCCGCGATGCCAGCACTGGTATGCAGAGCAATCGCCTGCCAGACTTCATGAATGTCTGATTGGGCAGTATTAGACTGTCGAAGATAATTAGCTGCAGCGTCGGCTCCTTCAACCTCGAAACGCTGCGGGCCGTCGAATCGGGTTGCGCATCCGATGTCATGTAGGATGCAGGCAACGCAGAGCAGACTTCGCCTGTCTTGAGTAGCCCATTCCGACTGTTCACGCTGTGCCAGGTAGTCGGCAAGCAGGAAAACACGAACGCTATGGTTCAGGATGGGTTCAGGGAGATGCGATCGGGCGATTTTGTAGGCGCCTTGGGAGAGATCATCCGCGGGTATGCATTTCGGGATATTAGATGAAATCGACTGGTTAGTCTCGACTACTCCAAGTGGAGGGCACATAATGATAGAGCTGATTTAGTCGAAGACAGAAGGAGAAAATAAGATGAAGAGTTGGACGTGAAGTTGTTGATTGACCGAGTCAAAATGATGAAACGATGTAAACGATGCAAACAATGCAATCTTGCGGACAAAGAATGCAAACTGACAAAACATGCTAACAAGTCTGAGGAAGTGGTCTGATTGGCCAGGAATGACTTTGATTGCTGTTCAAATATTGCAAACACGACAAACACGATGTTATGTGAGTGAGAAGGCCCTATTTAAGATGAATTGTACCCTTTGAATCGAAATAAACAATTCAATTAATTATTATCAGAAAATGCCCTTCAATCGTATTGCCGTGTATTCCCACCGTGGCTGGGTCAGTTCGGAGATCGTCAAGGCTCTCGCTGCGTCGGGGGCATACATCCGCGTTCTATACCGTCCTGGTTCCGACATTTCATCTCTGCCAGATAATGTCGAGACGGTCGAAGTTGACTTGGCTGATCATGAAGCTTTGATTACAAGCCTTCAGGATATTGATATTGCGATGTGAGTTGGATAGACAAACAGACTGTTCATCCCTCTAATCTTACTAGTTCCCTCGTCGGACATGACGGTGTCGCCCTCCAGCATCATTTTATCGCAGTCATTCCCAAGACAAATGTCCAGTTGTTTTCTCCATCAGACTTGGCATCGCGGTATGATGCTTTGGGTCTGCGCATCCCACTCAACAAAGCGAAGAGGGAAGTCGAAGAAGCTGCACACCAAGCGGGAATTCCTACTACAATTGTTCTGACGGGCAATTTTGCAGAATTTGCCTTGGGTACGCGGTAGGCACACCATCATTCTGATGAAGATCAATGGATGCTAAACATTCGATCTAGGGCAATGGGCGTTGACTGTGTGAACAACAAGATGATCTTCTCGGGCGATAGTGCTAATCTGCCAGTCAATCTTTGGTATGTCAATCTAACTCTCTTTACAACATCTGCTAACTGAATATAGCACTCGACCATATGTGGCAGCAGCTTATGCATCCATCTTTGCCTCTACTCCCATTGACCAACTAAAGGGTCGATTCCTGGCACTCTCAGAATTGAGACCAACGGGCAATGAAATCGCAGCAGCTCTGACAAAGAAGTTCAATAGAGCTCCATCAACAGCCTCGGAGAGTACTGATGATACAATCCATCGAATTGAGACGGAGCTAGAAGCAGGAAGTCCCCTTGCTCTTGCGCATTGCTGTCGAAAGATATGGGGGAATGGACAGCAAATTGAGATGGTCGGTGACGATATCTGGGATGTAGAGGGATATTCCAAGTCCACTATTGATGATCTCATTGCTGGGGGCCATTTGGGCCAATATCGAGCTCTACCTGCAGCAGCGAATGATTACTTTGTTGGTTTGTTTAAAGACTGCAAATAAACGTATTCGGTCTAAAATAGAATCCATGTGTCAACGATGCAGATCATTGCATTTATTTATTCCATCCTTCAACCTCCAGATATTGATGTCTTCATTATCCAATCAACAGATTCCAGGTATAAATAGTCTGCATAACCAACAACTTAAACGTCCTCAAAAATGATTGGCTGGCATATTTGACTATTCCAGATCTGGCCTTATGCAGCGCTCTGTACAGCCACGATGTCTGCATAAACTGTCAGATTCGATCAACATGGCCCGAAACTACCCTGGCAAAATAGTAGCTGCCTGATTCTTCATTTGGTTAGATACTGCGACTGCTGGATTCCAACGGTTCCATCATGCTCCGTTTTGTGATTTAATTTGCTGTTGGACACATTCCGTAGATCCATCTTGGCCGGTTAAGCCAAGCAGCTCAGCCTGTAGAATACGATGGATCGTCGTGGCAGCACCCATGGAGATGAACGGATGCTGGATATAAGAACGACGTCTCAACATCCCATTTTTCCTTGTTGCTATTCTGCGTCCATCCGCAATAATCAACATGTATTTCATACGCACACTTTCTATACTCTCCTTCCTATCAAGTGCTTATGCCACACCTTCAAATCACTCCCGCTCTAATGAAGTTGCCTGGGGATGCTGCGAGATGAACGGCACTTTGCCTGTGCAATGCGGCAATCTGACTGTTCCGTTGGACTATACGAACAACAAGTCCGATGAAACTCTCAATCTCCAACTACTGAAAGTTCCTTCCCTTCATACACCGAAGAAAGGAAGTATTCTGTTCAACTTTGGCGGTCCTGGTGTGGCGGCACGACCGTCTTTAGCATCAAAAGCCAAGGTCTTACAAATGTAAGACTCCTATCTATGGAGTGTGGATTATCGCTCACAAAGACAGTTTGACTGGCGGTTATTATGATCTTATCGCACACGATCCACGGTATGTATAGTATGTGCATAACTTTTCATTTGGCTAACTTGGTTTAGAGGAACCGCCAATACCCTTACTTTCTCCTGCTTTGAGGATGCCGAATCGAGGTTAGGCAACCTTACCTACTATCGATTCAACGAATACGCAGCTCCGTCAGATCAAATGGCACTGGGAAGGCAGTGGTCGGCTGCATCTCTTTTTGCTGAATCCTGCCATAAATATAAAGACGCTAAAAGCAAGGGCGAACTGATCAGCACGGCATTCGCTGCGAGAGATTTGATGCAGATCGTGGATGCAGTTGAGGATGATGGATTGTTGAGATATTGGGGTAAGTCTACCATGACTATAAATGAAACATATTGACATATCAGGCCTTTCCTATGGCACCGTGCTGGGATCAACCGTTGCAGCCATGTTCCCTGATCGCATCGACAGAATCCTCATCGATGGAGTCATGAATCCACACCAATATTACCACTCATAGTATGTCTCTCCATCACTGTTCAAACTACGCTAACGATTTAGTGATGTGGAAATGTGGTCAGACACAGACATGGTCTTTTCCAACTTCCTCAAGCAGTGCATCAAATCCCCAGATCGATGTGCCTTGGCCCACCGCAATGCCACTGCTGTCGGTCTGGAGAGATCGCTATACAGCCTCTTTGACGACATGAAATATAATCCCATTGCATTCGACAGCATGTTGATCGACCACAGCGTGGTCAAAGGCACCATCCGATCTGCTCTGAACAACCCTTCCCTCTGGCCTACTCTGTCCCTTGCCTTGGAGTCACTGCTTGCAGGGAATGTAACTGGCTTCCTTGCAACACAAGCCTCCCTCGCCCCTACATATGGCAGTGATGGCCTGGCTGAACCTCTGTTTGGCATTCCCTGCTCTGAAAAGAGAACAGGAAAACACACCCTGAAGGAAGTGATGCCTGCACTCACTGCCCTTGATGATAAGAGTAAGCTCTTGGGACAAGCAGGTACTGCAGTTGCCATGACATGCTCCCAGTGGAAGTTCGACGCAAAGGAGCGGTATACAGGCGATTTCAACGTCAAGACAAAACATCCCATGCTTGTCATTGGCAATACCTATGATCCTGCTACTCCCATCCAGTCTGCTCGCAATATCACTGCCAGCTTTGAGGGAAGCATTTTGCTGGAGCATGGAGGATACGGTGTAAGTTCATCTTCCTCATACTCTAAGGTTTCTGTCTAATGTTGATAGCACTGCTCGCAACAACATGGCTCTGTCTGTACGGGAAAGGCTATCCAGGCCTACTTTACGAATGGCACTCTGCCTCGACCTGGGACAGTTTGTGAACCATCCTATCCTCCATTTGCTAACAAGACATGGAATGATGTTCTACCGGCTCTTTGGAAGTGACATTGATTTTCTGATTTGTTCATGTTGCTGTTATATATATCCGTCGGTGATGTTGTATACTTCCACACCCAATATAATTTTACCAACTTATTCAACATAAAATCAATTTAAATATCAAATAATTCTTCTTCGTTATCATCATGTCCTTTTTGAAGACAATTTAAGTGAAACAGACGAACAGCTGAAACGATCACATGACATGATCTGCGTCGCCACTTTCGGCACGATTTCTTCCCCCACACGCGGTGAAAAATGCACCCCTTATCTGATTGCGATTAACCCACTCTACGCCTCTATTCCTAATATACATTTTTTATATATTTTTATTATATCTTTATTATAACTTATAGATGGTCTTTCCCGGAAGGCGCAGCACAGGCTGTTTTGTGTGCCGTAGGCGTAAAGTCAAGGTGCGTGACTGTATCCGCCATTCCGAGGATCTTCGTTGACGCATCCGCAGTGCGACGGCGCCAAACCGCATTGCCAGCACTGCACCTCCCGAGGCGTGGAGTGCACCGGCTATCCTGATGCTTTTCAATTCAGGCAGTACAAATCGGAAAATCCATCACCGCCTCAGTCAGCGCTAATCACGCAGCAGCGGGATCGGCCTGCTGTGGTGCGTTGTCGATCGCCGCGTCTGCGATCCGGTCCTGCGCTGAGTCTCGAGTGGCAGTCGGTGTGTTATTTCGTGCATCAACATGTCTTGAAAGTCCATCGATCGCCGTGTCGAGGGCGGTTGGCTTTTTTCCCCGAGCTGTATCGGGAAAAGGGCGATGATCCGTGTTTGCGACATGCTATTCTCAGTGTGACTTATCTGGCGCTGTATAATACGGCCAGAGTCGATGTGCTGCATCTCCAGGCGAGAAAGCATTACGGCTCTGCTATCCATCATCTTGTCGAAGCGCTCAAGTCGACAGAAACAGCCGTGCAAGATGAGGTTTTTGCTGCCTCGTTGTTTCTCAGCATGTTTACTGTATGTCTACGATGATGCTGAATGAACTCTGCTAACTGTTTAGGATCTGAGCAATGAAGATGGCGATTCATTAAATCCTCACATTCCTGGAGCATACGGTCTCATGCAAGTCCGAGATAGATTTCAGTTGAGCACGAAATACGGGCGAGAACTGTTTGGCTGGGCTGTCACGCAAGTAGTAAGTTTATCTCATTGTGATGAAAATAATGCTAATTTATGTAGCAAACACAAGCCATTGCCCATAATGAATTTCGATATGCCGCCCTTCCTCAGTCCATCCGCATGATGTACCAGCCAGACATCATCTACCGCGCTGGTATCGTCACCGGGATGATATCAGACCTGTGTCGATCCATGGACGAGATCAGAGCTATCCTAAACCATCGACCGATCAACCAAAATGTTAAAGACTCAGTCCATAGACTACTAGAACAAGCACACTATTTCATCGACGAAATCGATACCTGGCATGAAGCTATCCCAGGCCATTGGAAGCGGCAATACCAACCGACAGAAACAGAGGCAATTCCGGCTGAACGAGATCAGTGGACGACATGCTATCTGGCTACGATATACAGCGCGCAGATTATCTTTTACACGCAGATATCAGAATTCTGTCAGCATCTCAATTCACTTGGAATATCGCTAGACCAACTATACATTGACGACGACCCTGTGGAGCCATTCCTGGATTTGGATGCCCGAATCAGCAATCTGGTCGAAATGATCTGTTCCACTGTCTCTTCATCACTTGGAAAAATAAGTGCGTATGGAACATTTCAACCATCACCAGAGACGAAGCTGGCCAATGGATATACTCTTCGCGGGCCCATGCGGGTCGTTGTCAGCTGTCGGTTTTCAACACCAGAACAGGTCTTCTTATGTCAACAAGGACTGCAGTTTGCTGGACGGAGTATGTCTATTGGCCAGATTGCCTGATTATGGTTCTTGTGTATAATGTGTTAATGCCTCATGTCTATACCATTTGTAATTCATTGAAATGCTCATCTTTGTTACTGTCTTACAAGTCGTGCATATTCACTAAGAAGAAAAGGCTTCAAACCTGGCCGTTCTCTAGCAATGGCGCTTTCCACTCTATTAATCTTCTGTCATCCCAAAGAGCGTAACCCCATTCCCAGTCCGCCTCAGGAATTATTTCGAAATTCATGGAATCCTCCAGCATGTCATGCTCATTATGGGGCAACAGCCATACCTTTTTCCATCCCAAAGTAGGCCGTTCAAGAGGGGACAAAGTAGACCACAACTGGTCGAAATTTGGCATCTCATGCCGATCCGCTGGATCGATGAACGGGAACATATGGTTCACAGGGAGCCCGATCTGGAGTCCAATGAATGGCCCCGCCCAGAAGCCCCTGATGTTATTGCAGAGGATATTCCGTCGGGATAGCCGATCCATGTGTAGAGCGCGATAGACAAATTCAGGTCCTAGACCCGCTAATCCATCGAAATGCTGGGGGAAGTGAACAAGGTCTTGTTCGCTCTCAATTTCACAACCTGAAGGCGGCCGTTGCTCTTTAGGAAGAATATCCCAAAAGAACTTGCACGGTGAACTCTTGCTGAGCTGTCGTAGGTCATGCGCAATCTCCTTGTAAATAGTCTCAATCTTGGCAATAAGATAGTTGCACACGCCCCCCATTTCTTGGTGCTCCCATGGGGGTATTGTGCCATAGAATAGCCTATATGCATTTTCTTCAAGAAATCCAGGACCGTGTACATCCTCTAGCTCTCTCAATTCATCTGGCTCCCCTAATTGCCAGATCTTCTCGGACCCGCATAAATCACAGCTTCCATAATTTTCACAATACTCTGTGTCTCCGAAGATATTCTTCACAATTTGGAATCGGCACATTGCCCTGAGAAAACGGCGCTTTTCACATAGGGACAAGTGTAAAGGCAGGCATTCGTTTTCCCATTGAACAGGCTCAATCCATGGGGGCCTCGGTGCATTGATTGAAAAGTCCTTGAGGGAAAAAGCACAAGATTTTATGAAAATGGAGGAGCTGTATAACTTCATCTAAGCCATTAGGCTCGTATAGCCGATTTGATGGGTCTTGAACGCGTATTTCATCTCGGCGGCGCCAGTTGTCCAAGAGGCAAATTACGTTGTCCATCCCCAGGCTAAAATGCACGCCTTTAGATCGAACCGCAGCCAGGGCCTCTGCCAGGTCCAGAAATCCGCTATATTGCCTTTTTACAAGACATTGCAGTAGTTCTTGTCTCACGACAAGATATGCCTGGTGGTATCCGGGTGATGCAAACACGAGGGATTTGAGGGTATCGACGTCCTGGACTTGGAATAAAATGACAATTTTGAGCTCAGTGGGAAGACCGTCCAGAGTTGGCTCAGCCTGATGAAGTTTTAGCTTAATATTATTCCACCTGGTGCTTCCCACTCACCATATCATGAACCTACAGCTGTGTTGGAAGAGGGAAAAGAGGGTTTGGCAGAGAGATGTTCATCTGGTCAGACTTATAAAGTCTTAACTCGTCAATGCTAGCCGCGCGGGTTCAAACAAGAAATGCCATCGAATCAATTGTGCCAACTGGGCCTATTTTTAAGCGATCGGCGCCTACGGTGAGTCATTGGTAGTTACATGCATGTGGAAGTTGAATCCCCATAATCAAGGCAAGTTCCATCCAGAGTGTATACTCCATGTATTGGTCTATATAGTAGCAATTTATGGAAATTTTATCTATGTATATCTTGAGTCATTAATGACCTTGATCAAATGATCCCTATCTACACTCCCCTCAACCAATGCCCGAAAGGTTCCATCATGCTGGAACAATTCTCTAGGCGACCCAAATTCCACCACTCGTCCTTGGTCCAGTACCAATATACGGTCAAAATCCACGACTGTGGCGAGTCCATGCGCAATGACCAACAAAGTGGAATGGTTGCGACCAAATTCTTCCCTGATCACGCTTTGTAGTACTGCATCAGTTGTTTTATCGAGTGCAGATGTTGGTTCATCCAGAGCGAGGATCTTTGGTCGAGACAGGATTGCCCGTGCGAGATGTAGACGTTGCCGTTCGCCTTGGGAGAGGTTGTAGCCTCCTGGCTGGACTGGTTCGTCGAGAGTGTGTATAGCTTGAGATTGTAATTCGATGTCATCAGTGATGGCGTCGGTCCATAATGACTGGACAGAGAGGTGATCTGATATGTCTTCTGGTGTCCAGTGAACACGCGCAAGGGCAGACAGAAGTTCATCTTCTGAATACTCTGCAAATGGATCGAGATTGGATCGAATAGTCCCAGAGAAGAGGAAAGGATCTTGAGGGACAATGGCAAGACGACGCCGTAGTTGATGGAGTGGGATTGTCGCGATATCAAGACCATCAATGAGAATACTGCCTTCCTGGGCTTCGAGGAACCGAAACAAGGCCAATGCCAATGATGACTTGCCTGCGCCTGTCCGTCCAACAACACCGACTCTGGTATTCGATGGAATGGAAAAAGAGATATCGGATAGAGCTGGTGATAGGCTAGGCGCATAGCTGACTGTCAAGTTAGATATATCCAATTTTCCCTCTGTCGGCCATGCTGCGGGAGGTAGAAAGCGAGAATCGTATTTCTCTTTGGGAATCTCGGCTCCTTTGATGATTCGTTCAACACTGGCAAAGGTCATCTCCAAACTCGCATATTGACGAATGGCCTGTGAAGAGATAGAACTATATCGTAGGATAAGCGTCATGGCAAATCCAGCCATGGATGCCCTCACGCCACCAGCAACTAGTATCCCAGATCCTAGCACAGCAAAGATGGCCCCAATGATACTCATTCGCATTGAAATCCAGCGGATGAGAAGCCAGAGACTGCCTAATGCACGAGAGTGACGGTCGATTCGTAATTCGATTTCTTGCTTCCGTGCTTCACACTGCCCGAATGCACGTATCGTCATGATTCCGTCGCTCGTTGTGCGGATGAGATCGAATACTGGGCCTCGAAGGTTGCTTTCTAGTTGCTTCAGTTGGCGTACGGTTCTGATGAACTTCCTGGCGTAGTAAATGGCAATGAGAGATGATATAGTGGCGATAAGACTAAGCCAGGGATTCACAATGGATACTGTGACCATGATTGCCACCAGCTCAGATGCAGCTCCAAATGCAGAGTTAAAGTCATATCCCAGTTGTGAGTCAACCAGGGCAAAGTCAGCAGAGAAGAGATTGAGGATACAGCCTGCAGGGGTGAAACTGTGCCATTGAAGAGTCGCTTCAAATATTGAAGTGAAGAGTCGACTGAAAAGCTGTCTTGATCCTTGCAATGTTATCAGTACAGCCAGATAGTTGCGGAGGACTGACACAATACAGCTAAGTATAGATAGCATCAGAAATATACCGAGATACCAGGCTGTCTTGTCAGCTTCACTATTACTCCAGATGTTCAACCAGCCACCCTGCTGCGGTTAGTGAAGTTCCATCCAAGGTAGGATGACTTACTCTGCTCATCGACAGCGTAGTATAGCCCAGATGCACGAGCCCCAGGACGATGAAAGAACATTTTGCCCCAGACAGATCAAGATAAAGTGCGCGGGTATTCCATGGCTTTCTTGCAGCATCCTGCATTTCTGTGATATGCTCGTATTTGGAGGTTGTCTGGGTTAGTATAGCCGGAATATCCAACTCCTGACCATCTCGATTAACATCTTCTCGAGTAGAACATTCTACCATATCCTCTCCCAGAGTCACCGTATATCCTGCATGCATTCTACATAACTCTGGATGATGCGTCACCAGAATACGCGTTCGTCCACAAGCCAGCCTCCCAGTCAAAGCATGCTCGTATAAATGCCGCGTCGTCCGTGAATCGACGGCGCTAAACAGATCGTCCAACAGAATAACCTCCGAATTCGAATACAAAGCACGAGCAAGTGCAATCCGCCATTTCTGGCCTCCACTCAGCGACATCTGTCCGTTTCCGAGGTGAGTTTGATCTCCATTTGCGAGAGTAGTGAGGTCTTGTGTTAGCAGACAGGCATGAAGAACTTCATGATATCGCTTTTCGTTCAAGCCGAGCCCAAAAACTATATTTTCTCTGACCGTTCCGTCTTGGATCCACGGTGCTTGAGAGACATATGCGATTGATGCTGAAGGGGGTTTTGAAATGTGGCCATCGATGTGACATTCCCCCAGAATGGCTGCCAGAATCAGGCTTTTTCCACAACCTGATGGGCCGGTTATCACGCTGAGTCCACCATTTGGGAAGGTTAGATTGACGTCTCTCAAAGAGAAAGCCGAATCTTTCTTCCGGCTTATAGTCCCTTTCACCTCGATATTTGATGAAGGACGATATGTGAAAGATCTATCTGGGCAGCGCAGGAACCGATCAATCCTCCGCACACTGATATCCGCACTGGCCGCATTTAGCATCATCTGTGGAAGGACCGCGAGCGGAACCTCCAATGATGCAAAGAGCGACATGGCTGTAAAGGCGATAGAGGCCGGCATTTCTTTGTGTATGAGGGTATATGTAACGAGGCAAGCAGCCAACACAAGTACCGGGGCAAACGTGTATGTCGTAGAAACGACAATGTCCCATCGGAATAAGTGCCATTGACTCAGCAATTCCATATCACGAAGGTGGGAAACACGATCGCCTAATTGCATCTCCAATGCAGATAGTTTTATCTGACGAATTCCATCCAGAATCTCCACAATCAATCTCATCTTGCTATCTCTAGATCTCATCAACCGTTTCTGCGCAGATGCATATTGAACAACTGCGTAGAGATTAATCACAATGAGCAGAAGCAGAACAGAAGCTCCAGCAAGAAGACTGTATAGTCCTAATAGACGACCAATAGTGACACCTGCAAGGAACAGCTTGAACGGCGCTTCGTACAACATGAAATGAAGACCTGCAAAATCGCTAATCCGCTTTGCATCGTTGGCCAGCAGATTGATGATATCCTGGTCCTCTTCATTACCGGTCTGACAATTGTCTCTGCGTAGCATCTTATCGAATATAGCGTTGGAGAATTGCCCGTACAGTCTGACGGAAATGTTGTTTGATGAGTTCCAGAAGCTCCAGTTCTCGATTATCGCCGACGCCACAATGGACACACCTAGTCCGAGTATGAGAAGCCATATCGATGGATCGATGGAGTTGTTCTCGATGGAACGAAGGATTGAAAGGAAGCTGATCTGTGGCGCAAAAGATAGGAGGGAGTTGAAAGTAGTGAAGAAGAGTTGGTATAGGAGTTCTTTTCGATGTGACTTGGCTAGGATTAGCCATAGGTTGCTGCTGGAAGTCGACTTTCTAGCTTCACAGAAGGACTGATGGAGATATGATGATCGACTTCGATATTCTAACTGAGGAACACAATTAACAGTCAATCTCTGATGATGGAGTATATCTCCAGTCCAGCCAAAGAAAACCCGCTGCAGTCCACATGCCGTTGATTTACGGTCGACGATAGCTCCATTGTGAATGACATCCGGTCTTCGTGGGATTGAAAGACCTGCTATACAGGCACAAAGTGAGGCCAAAAGTTCACCACAAAGAAGGAAGAAGAAGACCTTGCTGGAATGGTCGAGTGTATAGCGATTGTATCCCCCAGCAAGCAGCATCCCAGTGACAGCCAAACACCCAACACTCATTCCTGCAGCCTGTCTGAACCGACCTATATGCCCCTCCCTGAGTATGAAAGTCGAGTAGCTGAGCAGAAGAGTCGTCCAAAGTCCCAGTCGAATCCATTGTGCGGGGAGATCTTGATGGGAGGCGAGAATGATGCAGTGGACGACCTGAGCGAGACACAAACAGAGACCGAGTGAGATATTGAGGAGAAGTACGATCCGTGGTATTCGGTCTGAGAATGATGCTGTCGATTCCTTAGTCGCACTGCCATCCTGGTCTTCGTATCGTTCACGGAGACTTATGGGGGAATTTCGGACTCGAAAGATGGTGATGGCGGATATCCCGACGACCAGCGCAATGGGGATGAGACACACAATATGGACTGCCGAGAGTGTGTTTTCCATCATGGATGAAAGCCATTGTTGAGTAAATTTGTTCAATTTGAGAATTGAGGATTGAGAATTGAGATAAAAGTGCTGATGACGCACGCTTTCTTATCTCCGAGCTTCACTTTAGCCACTTTCGGATGGTAATGCCGACATGACTCGCAGATGTATAAGATGCATTTCCAACTGTTTCTAATAACTTATGAATATTGATAGATCTTTAGGATATTTGATCAAGTAAATAATGCATTTTCACTGATGCTATGATACTAACCCCTTTTGGTATCCCTTTGCGCAACCCCACTATATATACTACCAATCTCTCATTACCATCCAAATGCCTCTTCGAAATACTGAATATCTCTAAACCCACCACTCATGACATCGTACACAGCTGCTCGGCATTCATCCGCCATCCTCGCTGGCCCACATGTCATGACAGCCAGACTGGTCGAACTCGCCTGTGCTTCCTCCACCGCCGCCGAAACTGTCGCTCGTACATTGAGTCGTCCAGAGCAGATTTGAACGTCCGGGTCTGAAATTGACTTTACCATGGGTCCGATCTTTTCGGAACTTTCCGGTGTCTCTGGAGTATTGGATGAGTCGGAGTTGCTTGTAGGTGCCTGAACGTTGGCGGTGGTGCAGAAGAAGGTGGTGTTGACATGGCCGTGTTGAAGTACACCGGAGATATCACCGGAAAAGACATCGGTGAACATTTCCTTTTGCCTAGAAGACCAGACCAGATGAATATTTGTTGTCTTGGTCGTTCCCTTCGTGACACGTGAGATGTGATCCTGGATATATGGAACAGCTGAGGCGATACCCGTTCCGCCAACGATCATCAAGACCGTGTCAAACGTATGCAGTGAGGCTTGGTGTCCATATGGCCCTTCAAGAAGAAGGGCCGGATGGATTTGACCATTTTGCTTGCGACACTCATCGCGAAGACGTCGTGTCCAACCGTCATACGGGCGGATGTAGAAGATCAAGTTATGTCCAGAGATACCTTCTTCCTTCACAGAAGTATAAGCACCGAGTGTAAATGGGTGGTTCTCCCATCCCTTCAGAGTAAATGGTTGATAGAGATAGTAATGCTGCCCAGCACCCGGAGTGAGTGTCTTGGAAGCCGGGCGGATCTCGATCTTTACCAGGTCACTTTCTTCATTATATCCAACGGTTGAGCTGGTGGTGGCGATGAATTGCTGTCCGAGACGGATGTGGATGTTGCAATACGCAATCCGAACTAAACGCACTGTTCGGTCGAAGCCCCAGATCGCCACCATCGGCCAGAGATAGCCGTTGTATGTCGTACCGTCGAAGCTGGTGTGGCTGGAAAGGTCAGAATAGGCCAGGGGTTATGACTGGCGACTTACCGGAAGAGGGCGTAGATAGTTAGAATAGCCAACACAATGTGGATGATCAGGAAGGACTCGTAGAACTTGCGACGGAGCATCGTGGTCGATTGAACCAGCATGAAAGACATGGCAATTGTGGCCTGGTCGTTAGTATAGATAGGTTCCACAGAGAATGGTACTTACCACAACGCCCATATACCAGTAGTTTTGCTTCCAGGCACTTTTGAATCGACCATCTATAGAGTCAGAATAGCCCTACATAATTTGAGGAACTACTTACCATAGAGAATAAACACTACTGTATATGCAATGGAGTGCACGATTGCCAAAAGCGTACACGCCCAGGCAATATGACGATGAAAGATGTTGAATGACTGAACACTAAAGTTGGTTGCCCAGAGGAAGATGTTGTTGCGTCCACTGAATAGCCATAAGAAGGGTAGACACGCATAGGATAGAATGCCAGTGCGATCGGAGGAATATTGCCAGTTCTGCTGGGCCAGATTGGGTGTGCTGATCATGTTAGATATATCCATATTGTAGTGGCAGAGACATACCTGATATTCCCAGAGAAACTCTGATAGTCCACACAGCTGAGAATGATGGTCACCGCCCAGAAGCCAAACACGATCAATGAATCAATTCTCTTAGGAATGGTGTGCCAGAACAAGAGCTGTTGGTGATGCGGTAATCCTGGAGCCAAACTGGCTGGGATGATGATGTACGTCCGCAGAAAGTGAAGGACGGCCCCCAATGGGCCCCATGGTTTGGACGGTGCCGTGCCGTTCTCTGCATCCCAGCGAGATCCTCTTCTCTTGTCAGAGAGAAAATTCCATCCTCGAATGATGATCCCGATAACAAGTACTCCTCCCCAGTATCCCATAATACCCCATCCAAATCGCTTGTCCTTGGCCAGAGCATAGTCGTGTGTGACCTGTTGGTCAGTCACTGCCCGTAATGACTCGGAGATATACTCACATAGGACTTGTAAGCTCTGGTGAAATACGATCGACTGAGAAGAACAGGCGATTCAATCGTTCCAGTCGACGTAGTAGAGTTAACAGAAGGATCAATAATTGGCAATGAAGCAATATATGCATCAGTTGCATTTGCTTCTGCGCTGCTCAGATCCATCAAGGTGAGACTGTCCTGCTCACAGAGATACTCCCAGTAGGACTGCAGACCAGCCAGTGCTTTCTTGTTGCAGTACACCTTTGCACTGGCATACAGGGACATCACCTCCACTGGTGCCTCGCAAAATCCGGTCGTAGTAGAGCCGCCTTTATGGCCTCGTCTGACCATTCTGGACCCGTGAGGAGTCGATGACACCGAAGAGCCATGGGAAGATGAAGAGTTGGAGGATCCAGAAGAACCAGAGGAGATGGTGGTACTCCCGACAAAGGTATAGGATGCCAGAGAGGAATAGATGGAATAGAAACAATAATCAGCCAGATTTGGGGCACTCATGTGAGATCCCCCTTGTCCAGCCATTGCAGGGACAGCCCAAATGGCAAAGAGGGCAGCTTTGCAGTGCATCTTGACGATATACGTGGTGAGGGTGAGATCGACATGCCATATGCCGTTTTATATCTGGTCATATGGAATCATTCTAGGAGGATGGCTACATGTTCAACCTCGGACATTGTAAATTCATTTACTTTGTGGAGTTCGCTCATTGGGAACAGGTTGTCTAATCTGATATTGTCTCAGCCTACCAAGCCCACCGAGTATACGCACACCTCGCACTTGAAAATTCTGTCAGGTCCACTTCTGTAGAACAACGGCATCGAATACAGGATTGAGAGCATATTCATTAACGCAAAGGATCAGAAAACATCAATGCCAAGAAGAATAATGAATCTCCACCGCCTGGCGGTTTGTGTCCAAGCTCTAGAAGCGACCCAAGACGATTGTCGGTAGACCCGAAGGCTTGATATTCCGATGTTTCCTTGGCATTAACAGTTGGATAGAGACATCGTCCCACTCATTCAGGAATGAAATATCCGAAGCGCCATGTTGTCTGGTAATGTCTTTCTCGCTTATATTGCTCCGAGGGCTTGAGATTGTCGATGGGTAGAGCTAGTGAGGGACTAAACAGCCACTGCCAATGGTTCTGTGGGTGCAATGGAATGCCGGTTAAGCCATCAAAGATTTCCATCACTACCGCAATTTCCGCCGAAGGCGTCGGTATGCAAAGTCGGATTGATAATCGTGGGATGGCTGTCGGATCAGGCCGACGGTTATCCATTATCAATCTGCCTGGGATTTTCTAGATTCTACGGTGTGTTCCTCTGTACGATCTAGTTGATGTAACCTTGCGTGTGCAGTCGTTTATTGTATGCATCCGATTCCACGAATAGGGGCCATACATACATCTATACAACCGAGTGTCTTGGCAATAAACACCATCCTCCGATTTGACCGGAGCTTCCTAGCGAACGACAAGTGGATAACAGTCCAACGGCGACAAAAATTCCATCCAAATCTTTTGATATAACTAGTCGAGTATGAAGCTTTATTTACCGTCTTATCGATCAGTAAGTGGGGCAGGTTTAACACCGAGTCCATTTCGGGAAAAACTCGCCGCGATTGATTAGATTGTGCACTTGTATTGATCGTTACACTCTGTATTCTTAGTTTTTATAACTACATCCACCACACTAATCTCTTCTCCACTTGCTACAGTTGAATCGGACTCGCATTGCCCTTGATCGGGGCCAGACCGTACCTAGCATCGTTAGCAATAACTCACGTAATTGGTTGGAAATGTCTTACCAGGAAATCGTAGCCAGACCCAGAAACGCAGCAACACAACTAAAGACCAGGGCAACGATACCACGCGGCGTGAATCCGGCCGGCAGGGGCGCCACGGCCTTGTTCTCACCGGTCAGGTCGTAGACGTCCTCGGTGTTGCCCGCTGCGTTACCGGCAGTTAAGGTGCCACTGGCGTTGCAGACATCGTAGTGATTTGGGGGGATGGTGAGATGGTTCTGCAGATAGATTGGGTCTTCTATCATGACGGCGGCCAAACCCGCTGATAGATGCCATTCGATGTGGCAGTGGAAGAACCAGACGCCTGTATTGTTAGTGGAAAAATGTACCGAGGGTAGGAGTCGTACCTGGGTTGTCGGCCTTGAATCGAATGACAAAGTTGCCGCTGGCCGGTGCATACAGCGTATCGCGTCTCATTGGGGTGGAGGAGAAAGTGGCGGTACTGGCGTTGTAATGGCCGCCGTCTTCGTCACTGCGCCAGATGGCCTGGAATGCATGGCCGTGGAGATGGAAGGGGTGGGTTCCTGTATCGTCGTTATTGAGGACAATGTCAACAATCTGGTCTTTCTCCAGAACGAATGCATTGGTGTCTGTGCCGTAGATGGACGCATCTGTTGCTGCAGATCCTGTCGTCATGACCGAGTAGAGTGTTGGGACCTTTGGTGCGACATAGGATATATCATTGAAGAAGGCACTGGATGGTTAGCTGTGAATCCAAAATACAGGTAATGCATACTAGTTAGCTCCATCACCAAGGTCATCCATCGTCAGATCGAGAGTGATGGTATAGTCGGCATCACCGTAGATGGCCATCCCATCGACCGGCACAAGTTGCATATCATCATATGGATCGAAGCTGGCCACCTCTTTGGCTGCTGGTTTGTCTGCCGAAGAATCATACTCCAGCCAGCCAGTGACATTCCAATTCAGCGTTGAGGGAATTGTATCAAACAGATCCTATTATGTTAACGAGAACTTGATATATCAGATAGAATCTTACCGTATCCATACTGCCCATCATCGCATAGTTTGCTGAAGTGTCGTCTTTCATCGTGACAAGAACACTGACACGCTGAGCAGCAGTAATATAGATCATCGATGCATTCGCCGGTTCAGTCCAAATGCCATCCACTTCGACAATCCTCATCTCGTGGTCTTCAATCCAGAAATACTGACTGGCAAAGGCGCCGATATTTGCGAATCGGAGCAGATACGTCTTACCTGCTTCGACCGGCAGCGTAAAGTTCTGCGTGTCATTCATCAACGCCGACTTTGGTACTGGCTCTGCACCAGTTGGATTGGCCACATTGATAAACTGCTTCATCAACGTTGGGATCTGGTCGTGATACCAATCCGACAGAGTGATGACTCGCTCCTCGTCATACTGGCCCAGGTATGGATTGTCCGGGTCGGTGATGACCAGCGCCTGGCGGAACCCGTCTCCATATTGGCCTTTGGAATGAGAATGATACCAATATGTGCCAGTTTGGTTGAGCTAGACAGTTAGACTATGTATATCGCCAAGATGGATAACTTACTGTCATGTTATAGATCATTGTGTCACCAGGCATAATATCGCACTGAGTCACTCCTGGAGGACCATCCATCTCGGTCGAGCCCTGCTGGTAGAAGCCATGAAAATGAAGACTCGTCGTTTCATTGTCCAGCTTGTTGGTCAGATTCACAACCACTTGATCTCCCTTCGTAAAGTTGAGCATAGGCAATGGCCATTCGCCGTTGATTCCCACTACGGGACGCTCTGCCAGCCCATCTGGATTCGCGTTCACCCAGGTGACATCCCAATCGAGATTCACCGTGGCTGCATAAGCGAGGGCATTCAGAGATCCAAGGGCAAGAATAGATAAGAACTTCATCTTGAAAATGTTTGTTGATGGTGAATCATCAGCAGAATGGCGGCATTTATGGGGAGAAAATGGTGATGTATTGCTGGTACGGTAATTTATTGTGCCTTTAGGTGGAGCTCATTTTATCAGATCCACCAATTTCAACTACTACAAGGTCTCACCACAAGGTCACTGTGCTAATATAGTCTCATTCTTGGCATTATCCTTTTTACGTATGCTTAATATATCGGATGGGGGTGATGTGGATGTACAAAGTTGTAACCGAGTTGTCTGACCGGAATCTACATTGTAGCAAACAGTTATAAATCGCCATATTGCCATGTTCTATGGTCAACCAAACAACTCAAAGACAAAATGGCCAACTCCGTGTTTGCAGTTACGGGTATGTCTCTTCTCTACTGCCAATATGTTTACTAAGATGTAGTCTTCTTCATCTGCTTTCGAGAATGTCTCGAGAGTACCATCATCGTCTCGGTGCTGTTATCCTTCCTCAAGCAGACTCTTGGGAATGAGGATGACAGGACTATATACAAACGTCTTCTGAAACAGGTATGTCTTCTTCAATAATGAATGAATACTGCTAATTCCTCAGGTCTGGCTAGGAGTCGCTTTGGGACTGGTGATATGTCTCTGCATCGGAGCAGGCATGATCGGTGCTTTCTACAGTCTGGGCACAGATGCCTTCAGCAGCACTGAGGATATCTGGGAGGGCATATTTGGTATCATGGCCTGCATCATCATCTCCGTCATGGGCGCTGGATTGCTTCGAGTGTCCAAGATGCAGTCTAAATGGCGCGTCAAGCTGGCCAAGGCACTTGAGCCACAGAATAATTCGAATCTGGGTTTCTGGGGACGTTTCAAGAAATGGTCGGAAAAGTATGCCATGTTTCTTCTTCCGTTCATCACTGTCCTGCGTGAAGGTCTTGAAGCGATTGTCTATGTTGGTGGTGTTGGACTGGGTCTGCCAGCCACTTCGTTTCCGCTGGCTGTTGTTTGTGGGCTTCTGGCTGGATGTTTGGTTGGATATATCATGTACCGGTATGTACATCCTCAGTGTGATTGACAACTATTAATCAATTACAGTGGCGGAAACACGGCCAAGTTGCAGTACTTCTTGGTCATCTCAACTTGCTTCCTCTATCTCGTTTCTGCTGGTTTGATGACTCGTGCTGTCTGGTACTTTGAGAACAACACCTGGAACAATGTCATCGGAGGCGATGCTTCTGAGACTGGCTCTGGTCCTGGTTCGTATGATATCCGGCAGAGTGTGTGGCATGTCAACTGCTGCAATCCCGAACTGGGTGGCGGTGGTGGATGGGGTATTTTCAACGCTCTGTTTGGATGGACCAACTCGGCCACATACGGGACTGTGATCTCGTACAATCTGTACTGGATTGTGGTCATTCTGTCGTACTTTGCGATGAGGTACGAGGAGCAGCATGGCTATGTTCCAGTCCTCACTCCTCTCAAGATGAGATACCAGAGTCTCACATCCAAACTGCCATGGAAGAGCGAGAAAGTGAGCAACAGCGAAGTGACCGAGATGGTGGGAAAGAAGGAAAGCGAACAGCCATCGCAGGTTCTCACCAGACAGGTCAGCGATGTGTAACTGCAATACGAAGGATGGGCTGGTGGTGCATTCCGAGTGGCTCGGGGGTGTATATTTCCCCCATTCTTATCTCCGAGCTGTATTTGCAATACTGTATGGAAAATAGATTACATCTACTTATAAAGACAATCCCACTTTATCTTCATCACCATCAACAATGCATTTTCCGTTTCTACTTCTCGGTATTCCGGCCATATCAACTGCCTCCATTCCCAATGCAAATCATATCTTCAACGCCATCCACTCCTCCATGCGCCAGTGGGGTTCCTCCCTGAATCATAATGGCATGTCGTTCTTTCTAGCCTCTGTCCCAGCTGGAATAAAGCTGTATCATGGAGGCCCTCGTCCAGACACTCTCCACCATGCTGGCTGGATGGCTTTTGACCCTGAGCATGCGCTTGTATTTGCCCGTCCACCTCGAGCACCTGTCAACGTCAACGATGCACAGCAGCCCCTATCGCAGCCTAATGAGAATGCCGGCTGGCTTCATACGTACAAAACCACAACAGACATACGACTTGTTTACATTGATGGACTTTCAGCCGGAAAGTCTCGCATCGGGACGCTGGATTCGCAGGATCGCATTCTTTTCAACGACGCTCTGCCTCCCGGCGGAGTCGACCTGGAATCGCAACGTGCCGAGGCAGTCTGTCGCATCGCATCTGAGGAGTGGAACGGCCGAATTGATGGTGTTATCCGCATGGCTGCTGGAATTGAAATCATACTCTGTGCACCTGAAGATAACCTGGCGATGATGGAGGTGAATAAAGCCAAGATGGCACATCAACAGAGTAAAAAGATCCCAAACAGTAGAAAGTCTGGCGAGTTGATGCGAGTCGTCACCTCGAGATATGATGGCATCGGAGGCGATCGTGTTATCGCAAACTACGACCATTTTGTCACTGCATACGACAGTGACCTCGATCTCTTCGCTGGTAGCACCATGCCTCGACTCAATCACCTCCCGCTGTCTTCTCTTCAACCAATCAGACAGCGTCTGACAGAACTGGTCATGCATCATAGCCATGGGCACACCAACTGGCAGGCTATTGCTGATATGGCCGTAAAGCAGCACGGGCAACGTCTACGAGACTTTGTTTCTCGTTTCACAACCATCGATACGTTGTCAACAGAGATATCACGGATCTGGGCATCATATAGAGATCTTGATAGTCCAAATATGGCCGATGAGGTTGAACGATGTGCCACTCGATTCCTCCCAGGCGTACCCAAGTCGTCCATCGCCTATCGTGCTGTCTACACTATCAATAAGCGTATTTGCTCTGACCTAGCTAGTGTTTTGTACGAAGACAGCTTTGATGTTGCCATTCAGCGTTTACACGAGCTGATGGACTATCTTGGCTGGTCTGTTTGGAAAGAATGCCAGGATTGTCCGGATGACGAATTCTGTGCCATTCCGATCTGGCCTCAAGGGACAGTGGAGGATCACGAACATCCCCGGTGCCAGCCTTTCAACTCTGCCTACGATGGAGCCAACGACTATTGGGGGCCTGTCTGGCACTGAGCATCTGTCTCGTTCAGCTGATGCGAGCAAAACGCAATACATCGGAATCACTCACTCGATTAATGTCTACCTTTTGTATAAATGTTTGCCTTGGCATTTCGGTGGCTTGTCGTATCACAAGTCTGAAGTTTCCGTTCTCTGTAATGAGCATCATTCCAATATCTAGTGCACCGATCATATATATACAATCCTTGGCATTGCCAATTCTACTACCGTTTTTATCCACAGGCTAGAAACATTCTCGATACTATCTACTATATACAACAAGCTATGTCTAGCAAGAAAAGGGCACTCCGACAGTGCCAGCCGCGTAGCTATCTAGCTGCGATAAAGTCAGTAACCACGGAGAACAGGGAAAGACAAAACGACTCACGATATCCTGAATACTGGCGTATGTACCGCCGACCAGCACAAGCATCCCAAGGAGAAAGACAAACGCACAGGCGATCCCGTGTACGATATTCTTTCTGTCGGACCATTTACCCTCGCGAAGAAGGATGAACCACATCACAGGTGGGAAGTAGAGAACAAACCCGGAGATGAGCAGAGCGGAGCTGAGGGCAAGGAGGTCGTCGAAAAAAGGGATGGCTTCGGCCAGAACCCAGGCAACAATGGTGATGACCAGCAGAACTGCAATCCAGCTAATCCATCCTTTTGGGGTGTTGACGAAGCGAATCACCGAGTCTTCATAGAGCCGGAGATGGACGTATCGGGCCGTTACTGTGTTACCGATGGCGCCTGAGATGAAGATGAGAGGCAACGCCAGTCCAAAGGCAACCTTGGGAAGGACTCCTTGCAGCGACAGCAAGGAAGGGCTCTGAACATCTGGACCCACGAAAACGTAGATCAGGGCGCCAATCACTGTGTAGACTACCATCTCGATTATCCCCAGGGACCAGATCGACTTCATGAAATCCGTTGGAGTGTGCATCTCGGACATGAACGGGGTGATGAACATGCAGAAGCTGTAGGAGAACATGATGTTACAGATGGCAACCATGGCGTCCTTGAAGGTCGTATCAGCGGCTGGCCATGCCGACCAGTTCACCGAAGCCACACCACCAGGTAATTCTCCCGCCTGTATCCCGGAACCGATGATAGCGATGCCAATGGTAATTGTCACCGAGGCCAGGTCAATGTAACCCAGTACGGCAGCCTCACTAAAGGACGGCATAATTGCGAGGAGAAACAAGAGAATCGCAGAGACGATACTAAACACCAGACCACAGGCACCCTCGTTGCTCAAGGTGTTAAAGGCAATAGTCCCAGTCAAGCAAAATGAAGCCGTCATGAGGATCAGTTGCAGCGCATACAAGGTGCCTATCAGCTCTTGTCCAAATCGACCCAGGATCAGCCCGCCAATGTCCCCATAGTGGTTGATCTGTGGGTAAACAACCTTGACCTTGCCAACGATATACCCCGTGTAGATGACGACGAAGCCGAGAAAGACGCAGCAGATAACCCCCGCGACCATTCCAAGAGTCGCAAAGGCACTTGGGAGACTGAAAGTACCGAGCCCGATGGCTTCGACGATGAGAATCACCGTCATGCGCTTCCAGCCGAGTCGGCGGAACTTTGCCTCTCCCTCGACCGTCTTTCTTTTTTCAATATTGGTAATTGTGCCAATTTCATGGTTGGAGTCTTCGACTCTTGATATCTGGTCGAGTTCATGGCTTCTGGGGTCTTTTCCAGGCGGTGGTGGAGAAGTATCGGGCTCCATACGGAAGAATCTGACTGTTGGGAGGGAAGGGGGCGAATTTGACATCTATGGCAAACTGAATACTGATTACGCCTACTAGGGATGAATACTTATACATAAATCCACAGCTTGTCAATCGCAGATGCCTGTCTTGTTGAGCTCACCCCATACCCCAGAAGCGGGGGATCGTCCAATGCGGGGCTGATCTAAGCAACATTAGCCATGAAGATGATTGGGTGGCAGACCGGAAGGAAGACCCACAGTCCGTCCCGGTACGACCGGTACAGCACGCTATTGGCTGTCCCGCTTTTTTCGGTCGCTGATTTGGGAATTCCCACGCGACGCCTGTGTGGTGTTGCATCGTGCTGTAGCGGTTTGCCCCTGGGTTCATTCAGCCCTGCGTATGATTTGTTGCTTCCGGCTTGTCTCCTACGTACGTGTCTTCTACGGTGTTTCGAATCTCGTTTGTCAATGATATCCGACGGCCCCAATTGCCACATCCGCGACTTCCATGTGTCACAACTGTCTTACCCTTCCCACTCGTCGCCTTTCTTCCTGTCAAGGCTCTTGTTTTTTAAACAGTATTTCACCAAAGGGGACACCAAAATAGCGGACTAAAATATAAAAACCAGTAGGTGTGATGTGATTGGCGAGACAACTAGCAAAGAGTACTACAAAATCAGTTCTTCTTTGCCACAGTGGCTTTAGTTGCCGCACGTCCCTCAAAACGGAGTCTTTGGCTGTCCGGCCACTGAGGCAACGTGCAATGAACGTGTACGTCGAGTCCTACAAAAGACCATCAGTTGTTTCTCCCAGCACTAATCCTTAATATCAGTGCCAAAGCGAAAAGCATAGTAGTGGAAGCGGTTGCGGAGGACCAGGTGGGCTCTAGGTGCCAAATCTTTTGTCATTGAAACAACTTTGTTGGATTCGAGAGGCCACATACAGCATCGTCAACTAACTTGGTATAGCAATTGCTTTTGCGATTAATCCTGAACAAAAGGGACAAGTAACCAAGTTGTGGCTTAAATGAGATTATTTTTTGAGATGCTTTCCTGTGGTAAGTCATCAGTATTACTAATCTGGGCCCTTAAATCCATATCATGGATTTGTATACGACCGGGAATAATCTGATAGTGATTTTGTTCATGGAATAGCTAATATACACGGAAACTACCCCATCACTCTCTACCTCTGGCAACTATTAGACTACTAGTAAGGTGTCTGCTGGGCAAAGTAGTCCATAATGAGGTTAACCTGCTCTGGCTCAGCAATCGATCGATTACCAAACGCCTGGCCAACATGGAAAACAGTCTGGCTGTGTCCATCATTCGGTGCCCAGTAGGTCAGATTGTCATACTTGTACGAACCGCCAGTGTTGGGATTGCCTGTCTTGACAAAGTTGGCCCAGTAACTGGACATGACATCCGCCAGGTACCAGTCGTACCAGGTGTAGGGATACATGTCCACGCCGTTGAAGAGCGAGTTCATGATGTAGCCCACTTCCGACTCGTGGTAGGCGCCTTGGGACTGGCCCGGGGGAGCGTGGTCCCAGTAATAAGTGTAGAATGGGCTGGAGGCGCTCTTGGCCCATTCGTTGGCAAAGGCCCAGGAGGAGACAACGGAGGTATCACGGGCAGCGGCGTTCCAGGACATGTCGGCTTGGGTGTTGTTGTTGGCTGGATACAGCTTGAAGTATTCCTCGGACAGGTTGCCGTACTTGAGGGTGCAGTCGTTCTTGTATTCAGCCACGCTGTAGTTGGTCGAGGTTGACGCACCGCTCTCGTCCTTGTTGTTTCCGGTGATGAGAGGAACATCGTTGGCAGGACCATTCTTCAGAATGTCGATATACTTCTCCGGCAGAACGTATCCATCCAGAACAGGCTTGAAGATGAGCGGATACTGGCACGTCAACGCGGTAACCCACCAGATGTTGTAATTCCGGTCCTGAGATCCTTGCAGAAGGTCTTCCGTCGACAGAGTGCGCAGCTCAGCAATAGACGAGACATTGTGCTTGCGGGTGTAGTTCTGTCCAAACGCAATTGCATCTTCCATGGTGACATATGAAGTGGCGATTCCAGCCAGGATGGGGTCGTAGGGATAGCGCAGACCACTCTCGGAGATGGCTCCGTGGAAGAGACCGCTGAACAGCTCACTGTTGACGGCGTGGTAGACCTGCGATGAACCGAAAGACTGACCGGCAATAGTCACTCTGTCAGGGTCACCACCGAAATGGGCAATGTTCTTCTGCACCCATTCGAGAAGAAACTTGTGGTCGAGAACACCGTAGTTGCCAGAGGAGTTGTGGCCATTTTCCGCCAGCGATTCGGCATTCAGCTCAGGATGGGCAAGGTATCCAAAGGCATCATCGCGGCGGTTGAATGTCACCACGACAACTCCTTTCATGGCAAGACCACCGCCCGAAAAGTCCCAGTTGCTGCTGGTCTCGTCACTGCCCTGGTTCCAAACCAGAACAGGCAACTTGTCAGAGGAGGAGTTGGCGCCCGTCCAGATGTTGACACTAAGGCAGTCTTCGCTCATCTCCGATACCCACGAGCTGGGACACGGAAGACCATAGGAGTCGGCCTTGAAAGTCTCATTCCACGGCTCGCGGGGCTTGGGAGGCTTCCAGCGGTTTTGATAGGAAGTGTCAGCAGCGTAAGGGATGCCTAGGAAGGCAGCAACGTTGCTGTTGTTGGTGCCCCAGACGCTTTCGAGAGTGGACTCGTTGAAGTACTTGAAGCCCTGAACAGGACCGGATTCGGTGTTGATGACTTTGTTGTAGAGCTGAGCATTGGCAGGGAAGATGGTTGCTGCAACTGCCAGCGCAGTACCTGCCTTGGAGGTACGGAATGACATGATGATTGTTAAGTCAATGACTTGAAGAGGATAATCCTGAAGACGATCAAGTTGATATATACCTTACTGAATTGAAACCATCATACACGTCGGATCTGTCGGAAACTAGAATGTGGAGTGCTTCCACGTTTTTCATACTCTATTTTAAAGCCATAGTCTTCATCTTGATATCGGTCTGAAACTGATACAGTAAGGCCATGGTTTGATGGAGAGTTAAACGTCACTTCTTTCGTACTTGTGTCGACGTACTTGCGTCGTCATCCCGCGCTTAAGCCATTCTTCTTTAAATTAACTCTTAATTCCGAGGCATGCTATTGTCCGACTTTCAAACCAATTCATCTTCTATTGGACTCTATTTGCGTCCGACGTAGAAACCTGATGCTCCGTGCCACAGCCGAATCTTCCGGATCGATATGGATTTCCGCTTTGGGTACGGGCTTGCGACGCCCCACCCAGACAAGGTTCGGCCTTACCGGATACAGCTAGGTGCTCGGAATCTATATGAGCTTAATTAAAGCCGAGATCCGCTCGGAGTTGAAATTGGGAAACACAATGGATTCTTACGAACGCGAGAAGAACATCGGAGATAAGAGGAACTCGCAAACCGGACTGGATTTGGTAACAGCCGAAGTCTCTGTTTTGGTTAATATATATGCGATATTCTGACTTTGTGGAGATCGGGCTAACTGGATATAAATGTTAGCACTCGATACAATAACCTGTAGGAATCGCTGATTCGGTGGGAAATATAAACTCGGCTTCACCACGCATGAGTCTCGGAATTGGCCAGTGCCCTGGATACCAGAGCTCCTGCAACCAAGAGCAACTGTACTATCTTTGCGGTTAATATTCTACTACAACTGCGAGTGATTTAGATTTCGATACTTGGTTTCGAGAAATTTCATTTAGATGTTGCTATATTCAGTTCTATATAGGTTCCGTAATTTAAATATATTATGGCTCCGAAGGACCGCTGTTATTTACTATTTTGTATTGATGATTGGATGAGGCATGTATGAATACCCGAGGATCGTCATGCTTGTTGTTTACTTATTGGAAATGATAAATTCTAACCATTGATTCAATCCTCCCATGCAAACCAACTCGCCCCGGCTTGATACATGATCGAGTCCGCCCAGGATTGTAAACTCCAGTTAAATCCATCTGGCGTTACCAATGAAGTACTCACTCGAAGGCGTGGGTTCTGATTCCCATTGTAATCAAAAGAATCAAGAACCATGAACAGATTGGGAATTTTTGAAAAGGGCTTGCTGAATGATGTATATGAAGCATTGTGTTGCTGAGTATCTTTCCAGGACCTGAGATCATTAGTATCGACTCGGCCGCTTGCAACGCCTATATTTTCGGCAGGATACGCCAGCCAACCGACGATTGCTTCGAGGAGAATAGTCCCTGCCCATGAATCAATGTTGATTTTGAAGCTTTGTGGTGTGATGTCGGATGGATATGCTTTAATGCACCAATTTTTGTTAGAGTCCATGTCGATTTCTTGCAGAAAGCATATCACTTTTGGCGGTGTGCGGAAGGGTGTCGAGAATTCAACAAGCATTGGGTTTATTGGACGGGGACTAAGCTCGGCTGTGCATATTCCATGCTGCAGGAATCCAAGCTTCGGTCCCACTCCCAGCCAAGTCATTCCCGCAGAATAAATTACCGAGTCGGCCCAGGTACTGATGGTTGGGGTCAAAGTCTGCTGATCATTCACGACTGCTTCGACTCCGATCCGTAAGTTGCAGGAGCTTTCAGTATCAAGCCAATGTAACCCGACAATAATACCGTGAAGATATTGATCTTTTTGTTGGAACGATATTTCTTTTTTATAGAACCGCAGGTGTGTGATATTTCGAGTCAGCTCCAAGGTATTGAAGTTTCCGGTTCCTTCATTCTGATGGGGATAGTAGAACCTGATGTAGTCTTTATCATATTCTGAGATAGCGACGTTGAATCTAGGGCAGTGGCCATGCTTCACCCAACTATGAGGATAGTATTTCAACATTATAGAACAACTGTCGAAAGCTGGCTTTTTAACGCTCGAATGGTCATGGTGTGTGGGACAGAGTCGCTCTATCAGGGCCTCGTCCCAGTTGCTGGGCGGACTGCCAAGATCCTCATGGACGCGTTCTTCAATCAATGGAATCAATGTTTGGGTACTTGCGTGCTCATGGACCAAGCCAAGAACATGCCCAAATTGGTGTAAGATAGTGGCAGCATTGTCTACCTGAGACCTTTGTTGGATGATACATCCTAGATTCACGGACACGTGCCCCCTGGAGCTGAAATATCGACAATCCGTTCCCCGACATGCCCATGACCCCTTTGAGGGATCGAAACCGACGAGGATATCGGGCGCTATTGATGCCATATCGGTATCCGTAAGAAATATGAAGCTGATGTTTCCGTACTGGGTCCACTGGGGAGCGTATCTTCTGACCTGATCTCGCTGCCAGTCTGTTCCTGCCAGGAAGCCAATTTTCAACTGGCTACCGGGCAGCCAGAGCCGACTGGAGAATATATCAGGCTGGTAGTATAAGTGACCACCCGGCTGCTGATGGTCGGGACGATTGTAGTTGGCTCCTAACGGGACTGTGATCAATGCGTTTCGGGCATTGTGCTCGATGGCCCGCTCCACCATGATCTCCACATCGTCGATCAGCGGATCCTGATAACCATAGAAACAGACCCGGCTAGGGGTGGGTGCCATGTTGAGGCGGAGGATCTGGTTTGGGCTTCGGATGCGGTGGTAGTAATCATTGACTTGGGATTTGGATCTTTGGGGATAGCGAACTTGGACGTGGAAGCGCGGCTGGATACGAGAGAGGCGCTGTTAGCGCGACGCTGAAGCTCATGTGACCTGCCCCTCCATGATTTCAGCGCTATTGCTTTTGCACAAAACACAAGGAAAGAAGTGGAAGCTTGACTCGACGGGTATCTCAGCAGCACCACTGATCAGGATGCGTCTTCTCCACACGAAAGAAACCCGAAGCGGCGGCTTTCTTATCGAGGAATTCCAGAACGAAGGAGCATTGGAGTACGCTATTCTCTCACACACATGGAACGAAGAGGAGGTCACATTGCAAGAGATCCTCACCGGGCAGCCGGTCAATAAGAAAGGGTTCCAGAAAATCAAGGACTGCTGCGCCAGGGCTAGGCAAGATGGGATAGAATATGCCTGGGTTGACACTTGTTGTATTGATAAAACAAGCAGTGCAGAGCTATCTGAGGCTATCAATTCTATGTATCGCTGGTATGGAAATGCCCTGGTATGCTATACATATCTTGTGGATGTTGAAGACGAGTCTGGGCTAGCAGCAAGCAGATGGTTTACGAGAGGATGGACTCTCCAAGAGCTGATCGCTCCATTGAATATGTTATTTTTCAATAAAGTATGGATGTTTCTTGGAACAAAGGATGGGCTGCGAGATACTCTTGCTCTGCTCACTGGTGTTCCACCAGGTGTTCTATGTGGTCAAGACGATCTCGACTCGATCAGTGTTGCACAGCGACTGTCATGGGCTGCAACAAGGGTCACAACGCGACCAGAAGACAGGGCCTATTCCTTACTAGGCATCTTTGGCATCAATATGCCCCTGATATATGGCGAAGGGGGAGGGCTTTCATCCGACTGCAAGAAGAAATCTTGAAGGTGTTTGATGATCAAACAATCTTCGCCTGGAGGTCTAAAGAGGAGTCTAGCGGTCTACTGGCAACCTCTCCAGACGCGTTCAGGGACTCTGGGAATATCATCTCACATGATCGTGCTTTAACCCTGAACAGACCTTTGACCCAAACAAATAAAGGAATTCACTTGGAGCTCGAGCTGACCGCGCAAGGCGAAGGTCTTGGATTAGCCATGCTTAACTGCGTGGAGCGTGGTTATCCTAATCGCCGAATCGGAATTTACCTGCGGGATCTGCATATGACACTGGAGATATTCGAGAGAGTCAACTGTGCCCAGTTCGGAGTGATGGATCCCACCAAATACAGGCGCTCTGATCACCCGATCCGGAAAATATGCGTTCAGCAGAAACGCCCGGCGGGTTCACGAAAGAGGAGAGCACTCAAACCTCTCGAGGATCTGGTGGCTGATAGGCCACTGGCCTGTGATGTTTGGAATGAAGATCGTACCGATGAGAGCCCAGTGATGGCGCTACGGGCCCCAGAACATGGTGATCTTGAAACCTTGTGGATGCATCTAACAAGAGTTGATGCGAATCCAAACCTGGAAGACGACAACGGTAGAGCACCTCTATCGCACGCAGCTGAACAAGGAAACGCATCTATCGTGGAGCTCCTACTCGCACAGGACGAGATTGATTGTGATCAAAAGGATAAGAGAAACCGGTCCCCGCTCTCATACGCTGCCTCGGCCGGTCACGAGTTGATCGTCGACATGTTGATTGAGACAAGAAAGATCACGGTTGACGGCAAAGACACGGACGGCTTGACTCCACTGGCATGGGCGGCGCGCAATGGCCATAGCGCGATAGCCCTGCTGCTGCTAATTGAAGGGGCGGATCTTGAGTCGATAGACCATACAAATGGCCGGACTCCACTACTACATGCAGTCGTAAACGGCCATGACGGAGTGGTACAGCAGCTACTGTCCAATAATGCACAATTCGAGGCGAGGGATAGCAATGGATGGCCGCCGTTATTATATGCAGCTCGCGCCGGTCACCTGGCGCTTGTGCAGCAGCTCCTAGAAAGGGGTGCTGATATAGAGGCAAAAGACGAGGAGGGCTGGACGGCTCTCATAAGTGCAGCTGAGAATGGTCACAATGCAGTCGTGAAGCTACTCCTGTCAAGGGGTGCAAATCCCGAGTTCAAAGATTACCACTACGGCTGGACACCAGTGGGATGGGCCGCTGTTAATGGCCATGATCGGGTGTTACAGCAATTGCTCATCAAGGACGTTGATATCGAATCTCGAGATAATCACCAGCATAGAACACTTCTTTCGTGGGCCGTGGGGAATGGGCATGGGGCAGTTGTTCAGCAACTACTTGAGAAACGCGCAGATACAGAAGCAGAGGATAATCTCGAAGGCAGGACCCCGTTATCCTATGCGGCAGCAGATGGGCATGTGGCAGTCGTGCGGCAACTACTAGAGCAGGGGGTGAACTTGGACGCAAAAGACAGAAAACACGGGTGGACACCACTAACGTATGCCGCTCGGAATGGTCACGAGGAGGTGGTGCGGCTATTGCAAGATGCCTTGACAGCAAGAATACCAGCATAGTTGAAGGCTAAACCATAGATAGTATGATAATAGACGCGAATATTATCCCAGCGTCTGATATGTTACTCCTTCCAGTATAAGACGAGATTGTGAATGGGGCTGATAGAACACTAAACACAGAATGGGGTACCCATAGTATCATTGAGAATTGATTGACTATAAAACTATAAAATCATTTCACCAGCGTTAGCTAATAACTATATGAAAAAGCTATCCTAGTTAGAAACTAAATAATTAAAGCACTATCTTTAAAACTGACTAAGTTAAAAATTATAAACAAAATATCTAGAGACTAGGTTATGTATATCCTCTTATATAATCTACTAGTTATTATTTAAAGTATCTGTTACGAGAGCACTATATAAGGTGGTGGTTAGGCATATCGAACAGGAAGTTCGATATTCTGGTCTTTTTGGCTGAATGGTTTAAGCCTAACCCTGCTTAGGTTATAATATAATATTAAACTTCCTATAGTTAGGACACAGGTTTGATTCTTATATAGTATGATCATTTTCTAGTGGGTGATTATATAGTATATATGGGGTAGAATCCCTAGCTAATATAGGGGTATGCTTAATGCCTAAACCTATAAGGGCCTAATATCTTACTTAGACTAGGAATTAGTTCTACCCAGTAAATGTTAGATCAGTTGATCAACAGCGTGCGTTACTATATATAGTGGCACATAAAGTGATGATATAGTGGTCTTTTTGACTCAGTGGGAATATCACCTGACCTGGAGTGAGTTCTAACACATTTAGTATACTGTCTAGGAAGGTATATACTTTGTACACCCGGTATGCAATGTCCGGAATAAGATCTAGGGTTTAGGGGAAAGATAGCTTTGCTGTCCCGCAGACGGAATTGTCGGATTTACGCCTCGGCTTTACGGAAAGCCCGGAATGCTGTGCTTCGTCAATTAAAGCTTATTTACAACCCTTAATTGCACCGAAGATAGTCCGTTTGGGCGCTTCCAGGCTTTTTCCGGGCTCCCGGACATTCGGGCTCCCGTTTGTTGGCAGCAACTGAATTTTCCATTAACGTCCGTAGTAAACGCATATTCTAGAATTATAGTAGCGCGAAAGCCCCACTTTCCGTGCTTCCCAGTCCTAACTCACCGACGGCTCATAATGGACCACACGCATTGGCAAGCGGTTGGACAGGCGTGCTCCGGAGAGTGGTAATCCTGCGAAATGAAAGTCCAATTTACTACAAACAGGGGGAACTCGTAGAGAGGAAAGAATTCTAATCTAGTTTATGCGTTCGCTCTGGTCCGCGGACTCGTACCCCAAAGTCTACCTACTTAGAGTAAGCCCGACCACGATTCAAAGATTGCTTCAGTTCGTCACAGTCTATATCTAGGGTCAAGAGCTATTCTCTTATTGTCCAATTCCCAGTGACGATATATCGCCGACGATAATAATATCTGCCGATATCGTATCGTCAGTTTCTTAATCTGTCGATGTCGATTGCCGGTACGATATCGGCAGACTTTAAATATGACGGTGCCGATTGACGATATGGAAAAACAGTGCCTATATCGTATCACCAACAGCTCTAATGGTACATCGGGTAGAGGGCTTAAAACTATCAGACCTAGGTTTAGTGTCCCCCATAACGGCGTACCAAAATTACCGCGTCTCTGCATTTACGGTTCGAAATGGTGAACCATTTGAAATAGGAAGTATTGCCAGAAAGGTTTGATACGATAAACGGATGTCTACCTATCTCGGGCGTGCTATAATTGAAGTATGCATACAAAAACAAACCAAGGAAAGATGGGGTAGGAAAGACGGTCGGGTGACAGAAGAGCCAAGACTGTGGGTACCATTGGTTGATTGGGCCTTGTCGAGACTTGTCACCCAAAGTTGGCTCACTAAGTCACTCACGCCGATAGACACCACGCGATAGTGCCTACAAGCCTTGTCGCCGGGTCGGACTAGGCTCTGTTGACTGAGGACATATTTAATCTCTTACGTATAAAAGTCTGGCAACTGTCTCATCTCATAGAAGCATTCAGTATCATGCCCATAAACAATCTTGGCGTCGAGAACCCTCTCCAATCGCTCAATATAGGTCAGCGACTGTAACCATGTCGTTCTATCCCTCCCAAGAAGTCCTGGATACCAGGCGCCGTCAGCACCCAGAGCTTGATTTTGAGATCGTGAACTTACCCTGTGGTTGGCGCAGAGTGTAGTTCTCCTTGACATGAAATTGGTCGCCTGTAAAAACGAAAGTGCCAGCATTTTTGAGGTCGACTTGCATGCAAGAGAGTCCCGCCGTGTGGCTGTCGAAAATTGTTAGTAAGAAGCTATTGATGCGGCTGCAAGTGAGGCTCACCCTGGACAATGATGCATCGAAATTCCTTCAAAAATCTCGGTCACCTTGCCGTCGAAAGTTTGCCAGTTGAGTCGTGGTGTCAAGTACGAAGCCTGGTACGGACCCCGGTCGGCCTTGAGATATTGCGTTAGCGCATTCATGCAACAGAACAAGCCTTAGCCAGCTCACCTTTGTGAAAAGCGACCACAGCGCCGTGATGAGCTCATCATTGTGGACGTAGATAGGGATGTCAGTATCGATGAAATGCATTAAACCTCCTGAATGGTCTGCATCTACAGCGGGATGCGTTAGCAAATAAGCCTTGCAACAATGACCGGCATGAGAACTAACGGAGATGGCCCATCAAAACAGCTTTAACATCCTTGATGTTATGTCCTGTGGCGGCGATTTGTTCATGTAGAGTGTTGCGCACTGTATAGTTCTTGCGAGGCGAAATATCATACATCTGTCACATTTGTGAGTCATGGCGAACCAAGCCAACAAGCGAGGACACTTACGGCACCCCATTGCTCTTCCATGTCATCATGGCACCCAGTCTCGAAGAGGATAAGTCCAGCGATAGGATGTTCAATGAGGACGGCAATCAACACCAGATCAATCCGCTCGTGCTTGGGGTTTGGGTTGCTCGCGCTACCCGCTAGTGTCCCAGTTCAATCGATTAGTGGTGTCTTGTACAGCTTTAGGACGACCAGGAATACCATCTTACCGTTTGGGTGTCCAGCAAGTACGTAGTTGGCGTCGACATCAATGGTGCCAAGGTTTAGTAACTAGATTATAATCGGTAAATGGAAAGACCTCAAATAGTTGGGAGACTGTACAGACCCACATCTTGGTCCCATTTGGGCAGGGTCGGTACATGGGTCGCGGCATTGCGCTGGCTAAGTCTTGTTAATAACTATACAGATAAGTTTTTCTGCAAGGGGAGTTTCAGAAGTGAGTGAGGACTTGTTCCCCATTGTCCTTTTGTAACCTGGCCCACTCCAATATCATCATACAATTACACTTTCACAAAGACCGGGGAGTAGTTTCGGGACAATCCCGCAAGTGCGCAGCGGGTGCCGGGACCTTCCTGCCTCTCTTCCGTTTTTCGCGGTAATTTCCATGGTTGACTTGGCTTGGAATAGAATTGTCCTCCATGGCTTGTGGCATGTTGCCGAAGTTGGCCAGGAGCCAGGCCTTTACCCACAGCAGCGAAATGGTGACAAACGAGCGCCAATGGGAACCCACCCAGCACTAAGGTTCAGGCGGGGAGACACTTATTGTTGACTCTGGTAGCTGGATTCAATATAGGGAGTCTACAAATTTTCCCACATAGATTTCGTCCACGGTTCCTACCCTTACTGACCTAATACATGAGCGCTGCCATGTTCCTCGGAAAGGCCTATGACGCATATTAAGCCTGACTCTGGCGCTTGCTGGATATTTTGTGGTGGAACTCAGCACCCTGGGGTTAGTAATCATGAGCGGACGCCTGGTAGGCTGGTTCCTCATACATCCGAGACTCCCGGGCTGTGTCGTGTCAACGTTACTTTTCGTGGAAGCAGGGCAGTGCATTCACCACACAAGTTTGCCACCTATGCAGCCTGGATTTCTCTAGATGGCCCCTTCAGCCCGGGTCCGCCCTCCTCACCTGGGCAATTTCTCGGTTGAAAGCCGCCTGCACGTTTTCCCCGCACCTTCGACTCCCCAGAGACAGATCCAATTGACCACATAAATTACCAAGCTATGTGTGGAATTTAACCGGTACCTCATCTTAGAAAAATGGCAAGCAGGGTTAAATCTGCAGATACATCCTCCAAGCGTCGTGTCGATGCCACCACCGAAGATCGACCAAAACGACGCAAGACTGCCGTCGCCTGCAATGAATGTCGCGAGCGGAAAAGAAAATGCGATGGCAGGCGGCCTACTTGCGGTGCGTGCTTCGCTAAGATGAAAGGCGAGCAGAACTGTACCTGGGATCTGGACAAAGCGAACAAGTTCCGCGACACTGAGTATGTTGGCTACCTTTTCATTGTAGTGTTAACCCAAAGAAAGGGGGGCGGCTTGCCTCTTTAGCGGCAATACTGACACTTCCTGCCTATTGCTGTAGGTATGTTACGTCCCTGCAGCTACGAGTTCGACAATTAGAGAGTATGTTAGAGCGAACGACAGCTTCTCGCGCGACAACGCCCATCGAGGACCAAAGGATGTGCCTGGATTTACCGAGCCACGAACCACTAGTGGGGCTGGTTGCAATACCAGAGCCGTCTTCTATGGTGAATTTGGCTTCTTCAGATCCACGGCCTAGTAGCTCCCGAAGCCCGTGGTCTTCTCTCACGCTGAACACCTGTCGTTCGCCAATGTCTGCGCAGGCGTCTACATGTACTGCTCATATCCCAGTGCAGGTTACTTCGGCCACTCGCACTGGCTTATCCCAAACTCATGGCGTCCCAGCCACGAAAGTATTTGATGGTCTGGATGCGACAGCCCCCCATCATGACCCAAAAGAGGCCGAGGGATCCGATGCTCATGTTGACGGAATGGGTGCCATTGCATCCACCTCTGTCTATGAAGCCTCGAAAACTGACACTGTCGCCTCAGGACGAGCATATTTCGGACCCTCGAGCACCTTGAGCTTCATGAAACACATCCAGGCCATGCTACGGCCGACAAGTTCCTCCAGAGTGCTCCACACGACGAGAAATGAGTTCTCAAGTGAACAATGTGAGCTCTCAATCACTACTAGGAGAACATTGTCGACTGATCAAGTCGACTCTTCAGCTTCCAACAAGGTAAAGACGAGATCGTTCAGTCGCCACCACCACTACGCTATCCCTACGAGAGAGTTAGCGGACACCCTGCTCTCCAGCTATTGGAAAAATGTCCATCCTATCTACCCGTATTTATTGAAGTCCGCCTTTAATCTCCGCTACCAAGAATTATGGTCTGCTCCAAACGGGGAGTCTTCGTGTACGGGTTCCTTCGACCAAGTGCATGCAAGAGAAGGGAATGGCAATGCGAAGGACTACTATCGTGATGAGCCGATATTTTTCTGCATTCTCAATCTTGTGTTTGCTCTTGGGGCGCAGTATAGTCCGACGGTGGATCCTGGAGAGCGGTGTGAGACTGGTAGGGTCTTTTTCGAACGTGCCAAGGAGTTCATCAATCTGGACAGTCTGGAATATGGGGAGTCGCCCTGGTACAAGCCCTCCTTCTAGCGGGACAGTACCTGCAGAGCACCGACAAGTCCACTATGTGTTGGAACATTGTCGGTTTGGCAATTCGAGCTTCGCAATCGATCGGGCTAGATAAACCAGTCATTCGCCATCCTTCGGACGGACTAACGTGCAGAATTGATGAAGAGATAAGGAAAAGGCTGTGGGGAGGATGTATCTTGCAAGATCGGTATGCAAACTCTGTCGGCTCTTTCTTTGTAGGCCACGGCCCATTACTTGTCATGTTTTGAAAGCAAGCCCTGTCCGTTGCATCTTTGTCTGACACCAAAGACCGGCAGAGTCACGTCCATGATGTTCGGCAGACAGTTAATGCTCCCCCTGCTTCTATCCGCGATGCCGCCCTTCCAGATGCCATGGAGGAAGAAGAGTTAACGAGATCTGCAACCACGCCGGGTCTACGACCATTTACGAAGCCAAAATACATGGTTTTCTTTACTCATGCCGTGAAGCTCTGTCATCTCGTGGGAGAGGTTCTGGAAGTGGTGTACGGCAGCAGTCCTTTCTCGATCGATAGTATACAGTCTACTATATTTGCAGCCAGTCCTAAAATTGGCTCAGATCCGCCATTGACCAGCAAGATCCAACCGGGAAATATTCACGAGATATTACACCTTGACGCTAAATTGACTGAATGGCGGGACAACCTCCCTTTGTTTCTTCAGTTTCCTGGCTGCAAAACGGGTTGCGCCTTCACTCCCACCTCGCCTGACCAGGGGAGCGACGCAATACTTGGCGAAATACCACAAGAGCTTCTCCAACTTCTCAATCGGCAGGCAAAGGTCCTACAAGCCCGGTATGCCTTGCCCCATTTACCGACGTGTTGTTAACTCGTGCGCTTACTGTGGCCATTAAAGCTTCCTTCACGTGAAACTACTGCTGTCTCGACCTGTCTTGGCGGTCCTTATGTCGAATACAGATGCTTCTACGAGCTCTTGCTCCTCCACCGACGCATCCGTCCCACTGCAAACCGTGCTGCACCAAACCATTCTAGAAAAGATATCCAGGCATTGCGTTCGGGCAGCTCAGGATCTCACATTTCTAGTCTACGACAGCTTAATGTCCGAGGATATGACATTGCCCGCTTGGTGGTATAATGTATTTTGTACGGGATACCATCCCACATTGCCTTGGACTGCCGCTGAAACTTGACCAGACCTTTATACTACAGCAACTATTTTTGTGGCCCAAAGGCTTTGTCCTTTGCTTATGCCAACGGGGGCTGACGGCCGGTGGCAACAATGCTGGGACAAGTGCCTCCAAGGTCTTCACAGATATGAAAATCAGAGCGTCGTGGCAAGAAGATGCTGCAAAGTACTCGACTTGATCAACAAGCAACTCTTTCGAGCCAACGAACGAAGTAAGGCCAGCATCACAGCGTATAACGGATTAATACTGACCAACATGTAGCAAAAGGATCCTGTGTTGGTCCAGAACCATCCGTGGACGGTTGTCTTCAACAATTAGACGCGCAGGAGGGTCAAACATGCGAACCTAAAGGCGATTTCGCGCCCCTAGACGACACAGATACAACCTTGCAGTTTCATGGCGTTGATGGCATGAGCCTTAATCCGGCTCTAGATGCGCAGGACATAGAGTGGCTGGCAAACGTACCTTTTGACCCCAGTATCGACATGGAACATTTGACTACCGAGTGGTTTGACAAGTTCAGCGTCGACAATAGTTAGTTCCTCACAACGCAATGTATTCAGAGCCAGAAACAAGACGTGTTTGCGGCAGTACACATTCCATATCTATGCTAGTTTCTTTGCCCACACTGGTTCTTCGGCTGTGACCAACTTCTCATGCTGGTGCTTTCGGGAACCGCTTCAGTCTTTCCCTGCCGCTTGACATTCCCGTGCTATTCGTTCCCGCCGATATTCCCGTGATCGACGTGTCAAGAGTGAAGTTGCCACAAGTCACCGTATCTCATTGTAAGGGGGACCTGTCCTATTTATTCCTCCTCCGACCATAAAAGAGACATATTGGTCGTGGTCCCGAGCGCACACTGCTACGGTAACACAGCTACAGCAACCAGATCACAGGAAAGCAGTAAAGATAAAAAACACCAATTTCTATTTCAGCTAGAAGACAGAAGGATGCTGGTCTCCTTAATTTCCCAGTCATCCAGGAGTCCTCAAAGTGAAAAGCGCCATACACCTGGGTCGGCTTCTCCAAAAGAGGCCATCGGCCTTGACCTGTCCGTCTAAGGTCTCAAAAAGTCGCCATGGATACTTTGGCCTGCAGTAGCGATCTATCACATCCAAAACTAGTCCTCAGAGACTAGCGATTCCAACCGTGCCCTGTACATCTACTGGTTATTGTGTCATGCTATTGCTCAGTATTCGCCTTCCAGTCTCCCGTGTCTCCGTGCTGGGTAACCACGTACGCTCGCAAGCCCAGGAGCACCCAAAGCCATCAAGAGACCCACGAGAACCGTGGCACCGCTGGTTTGTGTCGGTGAGATGGGCCGTAGATCTCCTCTCCGGCGCATCTTGGGAAGACGTTTATGACCAGAGTCGGATTCTGCGAGTCGGGCGAGTTTGCCATCGAGGATAGAATGCTCGGCATTCGTGACAAGATCACGTATGCTACGAGAAGGCCGCTGATGACAAAGAAGTTTCCGCAGTCTAGTGTCTGCAGCTACGGTCACTTGACCGGGAAGATGGGCCAGAGTTTAGATCAGCTAGCAATATGATCAGCGGTACAAATATCAACGTCTGCCACTGGCTCCACTTACTGGCTCTGGAATCTGTCTATGAGTTACGCCGCACCTTCATCATCGAACTGCACATTTACACTGGAGCAGTTCAATTCTCCTTGTGTCACGAATGCGGAACGCTAGAGCAAGCATGTTTGAGGCTGAGGTTATTCGAATTTCGAATTACGGCCAGTATTTCCACAGTATCCCCGCAGTGAGACGATATGTGGGTCCTCTTGGTTTTCCAGGACCATAACTACTACTACTACTACTACTACTACTACTACTACTACTACTACTACTACGACGACGACGACGACGACGACGACGACGACGACGACGACGACTACGACTACGACTACGTGCGGGGATAGCTCCGACCCAAAACTTTCCCACGATGTGGCTGTCGGTCTCTGACAAGGGAACCGCCTTATTGCGAAGCTTATATGTGGGGATATCGGATCGAAGAAAAAGGATATTTATCCCTCTATACCCCTTGCAAGGAAGAGCTTCACGCCATCATTGGGTACTCGAAAACAAGCCACGTGGGATTTATTGTGTAGTATAACGAGGCCGTTGCGACCATGTTTGTACAATTTGTGCAAAACCTATCAATGGATGCCATCGGCAACCCACATCGCCAGAGAAATAGACTATTCCAACTTGGAATATTCCTTGGCCAACCGTGGGAAGAGCTTGAGCGCGTTGTTTCTGGCAATATTCTCCATATCCTGATTGCTGAACACGCCAGATTTATTCGGCGCATCCCAGCCCGCCTTATCACAGCCAGTGGAGTCGCCCCGTTTTGTATAGGGGAAATCGGTTGCGTAGAGCAGATGGTCGGTGGGAATACCCAGCTCCTTCAAAAGTGGGTACTGATAAGAGCTTGAAATACTGGTGTCAAAATAAATATTTTTGGTGTTTAAAATCTCACGCAGGCGTAATCCGTTATTGTTCTTTGCAATGATTTCATCGATGTGTTGAGCACCAATGCGATCAGCTAGGTACGGAAACGCACCGCCATTATGAGAGAAGAGGAAGTTCACGTTAGGATGGCGGTCGAGGAGTCCAGAGCTAATGACCGTCGTAATGGCGCGGCATGTATCGAAAGGAAACTCCTGTACGACTACCAAGGTGTTAGGAAGTCACCCGCTGACTATACCTTCGCTTTTGGAAGTTTCACTTACACGGGCCAAATGGGATACCAGGGGGCATCACTGTGTCTGCAGGATGAACAAACACAACCGAACGTTGCCGGGAAAGTTCTGCCCACACTGGCTCAAACGCTGGGTCGCCAAGATATTTCGCCCCTGCCGATTCATTAGCAAAGCCAAGGTCGGGGAAGTTTTGTGGGGTATACCCATTGCGGTAGTTACCCCCCAGCCGTCAGGGGGATAGGCCAGAGTCGATGCTTTCTTGATAAAGGCGAGAGTTTCCTTGACATGAGGTAAAGGAAGGATGGCAAAACAGCCTTAAGCCAAGCAACGTTAGCTCCATCCAGGCGACCAGTGAGGATCTCACCACCATACCAAATCTCAGCGGATTATAGGATACGTATTCGAGTTGTGCTTTCAGGGAATCCTCGCATAGCTGCACAAATTCTTCCTTCGTGAACTTATTGTGCCACTCATTCTTAATTGACGGTGTCTTCACGGCCAGTTAATTACGAGATCCTGACGGTAGCTTGTTGACTTACAATCACTGCAGTCTGAACGCCAATCTCATCCATGTATTGAATATGCTCTTCAGGCTTCACAGGAAACTCGATAAAGGCAACGCCATACTTGTTATCCTGGAATTCCGACCGCAACTCAGCCACCGAGGCTGGGAAGCAATGATGGTGCACATCTATGCGACCCAGACCATTGAAGCGTGCTGAGGGGAGAGCTGCTGCAGACATCGTGCTTGGAGTAACGGGATCAAGATGTAGATTTTTGGACACCTGCTTGCTGCGGATGAAAGAATGGATATAGCTTTTTTGAGATATGATCGGGTTAAAAGAAATAATGTTCTTTCTTGCTTTTTTGCGCATGCTCTACGTTGAATAAATAGGCCCCAGCGATTTGGGGGCGGGGTAGGGCATCGTGGAAAGCTGGATAGGCTGGGTAGGAAACATCCCGCACCTATCGCCACCAAGTACTGCTCCTATAGGGGCTGACAAAGAGGCGGGATGATCCCGGCACCCGCTGCGGCACGCATGCCTGCGGGATTGTCCCGAAAACTACTCCCCGGTCTTTATGAAAGTGTAATTGTATGACGATATTGGGGTGGGCCAGGTCACAAAGGGTATCTATAGATACTGTATCCTGCATATTGCTTCGTTAGTTGCCTATAAACCTCAACAACTAGGGTGAAGACGCATTCCGTTTTGGTTTAGTGGTAAAATCTATATCATTACGAGGGGTCAATAATTGATATCAACCAACCAACTTACCACTACAAGGGACTAGTCTTTCGTGGTAAAATTCAAAATGCGCGGGAATAGCCCGGAAGGCGATCCGAGTAAACATCCTGGAAAGTCGGATATCCGGGCTAAGTGGTATATATCATAGTTCTTCTTGAAAACCGGCACCAATAACCATAAGAGTTGACCATTGTGTATCACGGCGTATCTCCACTCCTGGTTGAGATTAGCGGAAACGCAGCTGGCTCGGGTTTCCGGAACTTCGGGCTCGTGAAGAACTCTACTGTGGCAGCGATTCACCTCTGTACAAAGCACGACGGATTATCAACTGGGGCCGAGTAAGCCGTTTTCCATTATGTCGTCACGTCTCGATTTGGGAGATGAACTTATTGTATTGGGTGGTAATTTGCGTAAAAACAGGTCAGTCCTGACCAGAGAATGACATTACCACGCAGCGTTCAGGTCATCCCCCCCAGCCAGGCCCGTACCGGCGTGGAATAGCAACCACCAAGTCTAGCTCCACACGTAGCGGGCCTAAGTTGATCTTAGGATTTGAACGGGAAATCGGAAGTACCAGTAGTCATCCATGCCCAGTCAGATTTGCTAACAATCTTGGGACTAAGCACCAAATCCCGTTTACCATCCATTTTCCGTGGCTCGGGTACTGCGTGTGCCATTCTACTTAAATTGGATATCCTCATTACACTTCCGAAGATTATTCTAAACAGATTCGAAAGCATTTTCGCCCTTCATTTACTCTTTTCTGATTCCTCATCAAGGTCTCCGGTCGACATGCCTAAATACAAGAATATTCAAGCGAAAGCTTACGTGGTGAGCTCCAAAGGCTCGCCTTTTGTCCTCCAAGACGTGACTCTCGACGGAGTGCAAGAGAGCGAAGTACTGGTCGAAATAAAGTATACTGGGTTGTGTCATACAGTAAGTGCTACCGCTTTTCTATTCTGCCGATGTGAGCAGCAGTTGATATAGTTCCAGGACATTATTGTCAGAGAAGGTGGCCTGCCTATTGGAGGATTTCCTACCGTGCTCGGTCACGAGGGACTTGGAGTTGTTCGTGAGGTTGGTTCCAGTATCAAGGATAAGGCTCTGCATCCGGGAGACACCGTTTTATTGTCCTTCCATACCTGTGGGCAATGCCGCTCCTGTGGAGAAGGCCGACTCGGCGGATGTCCTCATATGACAGAAGTCAACTTCATCAACACAGCCCGTTCTGGAGACAGTATCAAGACCCCAATTAGCCTGCTTGATGGAACACCTGTCCACGGGCAGTTCTTCGGTCAGTCCTCAATGAGTAACTTGGCAATTGTGGCCGAGGACTCTGTCGTCAAGATAGACGCACAGCCGGAGGACCTCCAGTTCCTGGCTCCTTTATCCTGTAGCTATCTTACTGGGGCAGGTACGGTTCTCAACATTCTGAAACCCCGACCAGCAGAGAAAGTCGCCGTTCTGGGTATGGGAGCCGTCGGTCTTGCAGCTCTTGCGGCAGCCAAGGCAGTTGGCGTTGAGACGCTAGTAGCCGTTGATATCTTTGATGTGAAGCTCGAAAAGGCAGTGTCTCTTGGGGCAACGCATAAGGTGAACTCGAAAGGGTTTGCTGACATCAATGCCGGGATTAGAAGCATATTCCCAGATGGTGTCGATAAGATCATTGATACAACGGGGTCCGCTCCTCTGCTCAATTCGTCTTTGAAGGCGCTTGGCCATGAAGGAACACTAGCACTTGTAGGTGTTCCACCTCCAACCGCGCAGCTGCAGGTTGATGCCCTGGACTTTTTACTGTCTTGCAAGAAAATTGTGGGAGTTATTGAGGGCCTCTCCGACCCAAAAACGGTACGCTATCAATTGCTTGCTGAAACTAGGATATGAGAAAGCTAAGTCTTACAGATAATCCCGAAATTAATCAGCCTCTACTATCAGAATAAGTTTCCCATCGATGAACTTGCTACTTTGTACCCGGTCGAAGACTTGGATAAAGCGATTGTCGATCTTAAATCAGGATCTGTGAGTGATTCTATGGTCTGCCAGGGCTTCTTTTATTTCTGATACATGCAAATGCTGACACCCAAATAGATTATTAAGCCTATTTTGTCCTGGAATAGTATTTCCTCAAGCATCTAAAGTTAAAGCATTTAAATGAGTAGGACATGGAGGTGGAGCTGGTAGTGCTGCTTTAGAAATATACATCCTTCTCGCTATTTTATTTTAATCTTACATTAAAGAGATTATAAGGGGCGTCTTTACGTTCCTAGACATGTGTATGATTAGAATTTAGCTAATACCTGTAATTCCCTGATACCCAGTAAGAAGAGTTGGGGTGGATCGCCCCGCAGCCTGAATGGTTGATAATCTGGAAGTACTGCTAGAGCCCCAGAGGCGCACCTGCCACGCCACGCCACGCACCGTGCTCTGCATAATTAAATCCCATAACTAGGGAAACCCACATCTAAGGGCTTGGAATTGCTCTACGCCGGACTTTAATCCGCACTCTGGAGCTTATTGGGACCCGCCCAGCCCCACCCGCGGGGGTTCCCGCGTCGAATATGGTGGTCCTAGACCCTATTCCGGGCATGGCGGGGTAGGACGCCACATAGTAAAAAGGTCTTGGCATGGCTAGGGTTAGGAGGGCGCCATGGCCATATTTAGCGCCCCCTGTATCTCCATGGATACTTCATACAGTAAACCACCGATATAAGCAACAGATCGGCGCAGGAGACTCCATTGCTTATATCGGTCAGTTGCTTATATCGATTTATATGGGTTCCGCCACCAATTTAATATATATTTAATATATATATCCACATTTAAACGCTGAAAAAGGTCCGTATATTGCTCTTGCTGTACCTTCATTTTCCTTGTAAAAATTTCTGTTTATGATGAATAAGTTGCTGAATTAAGCCAGTATCTCCTCCTGCCTGCTGTTCTTTATATAGGCCCTCTAAGGCCTTAAAGATTAGGATTTGAGGTAGTTCTTCCCAGGACTCTTTATTAGTGTTATCCTCTTCATCAGTGTCATTCTATAGTAAATACTGAGCTAGAATACCTTCATCTATATCTATTAAATTGATGTTAACCTCTTCTTCTGAAGGGTTTAAGAACTCTTTAAAATCTATTACTTCTTTAATATTATTAGATAGTAATATCATTTTAATCCCTAGAGAAATATCTTTAATGACCTCAGAATTTAAGATTTTGCATCCTTTTTTATGAAGCGCCTTCTTAAAAAGTTAGGAACTATTAACTGTATACCATCCATAAACTAATAGCTAAATTGTAAAGCACCGGGAGTGGGGTGCTTGGAAGTAATAAATAGGTTGTGAATCGCCGGCGTACTATGAGCGAGAACACTGCGTTGTCAAATGTATGGGTGAAGCTCTAGAGAATCCTTTATAGATTCCTGGGACTAATAAAGATTGTCCTTAGGATACTGCTACTCCAGTTACTGCCGCCGCCATTCTTCAAAGCAGGCGATCATCAGCACAGAGAGGATTGATCAGATTTGATATAATGCAGCATGTCTCAGCGGGAGACCTATAATGGTGTGAGATAGATAGGAATGCTTTGATATTAATGGTATTCTTACCTTCATAAAGTTGCTAATTTAGCTACTTAATAAGATGGCAAGATTTTACTTGTGATAAAAGCTTTTTAAGAGAGACAGACGCAAAGCACATAAACAGCTGTATAAGGTGATCATAAGGAGGCAAGAGACATGGGATTAAGCATGCAACAATCACCCACACTCACTAGAGTTAGGGCTTAGGTCTTAGCTGACTAATTTACTGAAGTTTACCAGGCCTTAAACAACCAGTGTCTACAGCCACCTCTGTCCAAAGTTGAAAGGACTGCGAACGGCTAAAGCTCCAATGTAATAGACAATGAAGGTCATCACATCACGGACACTCAAAGCTAGCAAAAACAGCCTCCTGCGCCTCACTAAACTCCCTCATAATCGTCTCCCTCCTCGCCTCTGATCTCGCCTGGATCCTACACTTGAAACCCTTTGCACACACCAAGAACCCCTCACTATACCCAGTCTCCGGATTAAAGTCCGGCTCGACAGGCTTGCCCTCTTCGTCAGCCCCAGCCTCGATATCAAACGCCCAGATGATCTTCGCTATCGCAAGGAAAAGGTTTCGCTCTGCAACGTGAATCCCGGGACAGATGCGCCGGCCTGTGCCGTAGCCGTAGTGGTCGCGGGCGTTGGGGTCGGAGGAGCCCGCGAGTTCGGAGGCGAGGGATGTCACGCCTTTGTAGTGGTCAGGGTCGAATGTGTCCGGGTTTGCGAAACGTGTGTTGTCGTGGTGTAGGCCCCAGCCGTTAACTATCATTGTGGTGCCCTTGGGGATGAAGTAGCCGTTTACCCAGTCGTCTAAGTAGAAGGTGAGCACTCCATTCATGCAAGATAAATAAAGCGAAGATAGGCTGTAGCACACCTTCTGCGGCTGCGTGCGGAAAGGCCAAGGGCACCGCAGGCCGCCATCGCATCGCCTCCTTGACTGTGGCAACGACATAGGGCAGTTTGTCGTAGTCCTCCCACACGGGCGTCCTGTGCTCGCCGACGACGGCATCAATCTCGGCCTGTGCCTTTTCCAGCACATCCGCCCACTTCGTCATCGCATGGATGAACGCGAGGATGATCGAGCTGGATGTATCGGACCCGCCCTCCATCAGCACTCCACCGAGGAAATAAAGCTGATGCCGCGTGAGACCGATCTTGTCATTCTGGTCCAGCGCGGTATCCAGACAGCTGCCGACGCTACCTACTCTCTTCCTCCGCTCAAGCACGATATCCAAGAACTCAGCATACAACTGGTTCATCTCCGCGCCAACCTCCTGCGCCCTCGACCTCCAATTCCCAAAAAACCTTTGGGGTATACAGTGAAAGACTCCGTATATATCCACAGGCGGCGTATTCCCGGGCTCCATAACCTTGCTCCAGGCCTCCATCATCTCATACAGCCGACTCATATGCATCGTCTCGACAGAGGGGTGCGAATCCCATACACCAGGCTCATAATAATGCTATTACTAAACCGCTTCGGATGCAGCATATGCTGATCCGGCCGGAGGCAGAAATCGCGCAGCATCTGAACGGCTTCGGCATTCTGCACGCGGATGTGTGATTTCTCGACCATGGACTCCATGAAATGCTGGTGGACGGCTTTGCGCATTGTGCGCCAGAGCGGGCTGTACTGCATTGCGAGGAGGTGGCTGCCACCTGTGATTGTGTGTGCGACGAAGGAGGTCGGGCGGTTGCTGTATTTCGAGCTCTTGCGGTCGATGAGTTCCTTGACGAGTGTGCGATCTGTGAGTACAATTGCGGTGCCTGTGCCAAGTTTCAGCGAGTAGATGCCCCCGTATGTGCGGGCCCATTCGGTGAATCTGGATGTATGGGTGTTAGTTATATTTTGTCAGTCTTGGTTTATTTTAGAGTCCTTGAATGGCGTGGAGCTTTTTTCATACTTGAGATAAGCTCCCTTCGTCGGAGTCTGATGCAGATTACCTAGGATAGGCAATGTCGGTGGCCCTGTCTGGAAATTAATACCAATCAATGCCTATCTATGAGGCACAGGAACAGATTAACGAGGATGTGAGATACCTGGCGGAAGTCCCTTTTCCCTGCGGCCTTTTGTCAGGATCACCCACAGAGACTCGAGCAGGACGACAAGAAGAACAATTGGAAGGAACTCCATGTTGGCGTTCGTGAACGTAGCCTAGTGTAGGAAACGTAGGATTAATCAATATTGAGTACATGTGTTCATGGACGGACACGGTGGGGCTTGTCTATAAGTAAGGTTTGTGGATATACATCCGCAGTTCCCCCGACCCCAGACGGCCCTGATAATTTGGGGTCGGAGCATCTGGAGCAATTTCGGTGGAATTCTATCATTTTACCATCAATCGAGGGGACCTGGACGTACAGATCGCCTGAATCATACGTACATTTATTGTTTACTATAGTTCTCCTTGTGTATCATGTAGAAGACTATTGTTTATTGGTGCGTAGTAATAGAACTCATAAGGTCAACAGCAATACGAATAAAATAGCTAGACTCCAGTATCTAGTCGAGGAATCCCTCCGGAAGATCAGGACCTATAAGAGTCGTCAGCAAGAGAAGACGATGACCATTAATTCGATCGATGGCAAGCCTACCCCAGACATGGAGATTATCTGGCGACGCCAGAGACCGATTGACTGGATGCGTCTCATCCACCAAATCTCCGTCGACGTAATGCTCAACAATGAATCCCGACGGATCGAACCTGGCAAAAGTTACCGAGTCAGACAAACCAGCAAAACCCATTTCGACTCAGCGCGACTGAACCGGACAAGTAGAAATGAATGCAGGAGCACGCACCAATAATCAAATATTTGGCTCCCCATGACATGCCTGCCAACTCCCCAGCAGTTCTGATACCCCTTCTCCCGCAACCAGTGATGTCCCAAAAACTGAGTATCAAAGTCGTGCGTTTCGAACGATGAGTGATGGACATGCCATTTAGGACCCTCGAAGAAGAAGAACGAGTGGTGGTCGACTAATTCCCGACCGCGGTCTAGATGGAGGAATACGGTGATATCTTTGCCCTCTTGGGTGTGGATGAGCTGCGGATATCAGTTTTTCTTTCTTTTTTTTTTGGCAAGATTAGGGAAATATTGCTGGGGGAGCGTACGTCGCTGGCCTTGAAGTTGAACCTGGTCGTAAAGAAGTCGTACGTGCGTGCGAAATCCGTCACGCAGAGGCCAAAGTGGCCGAGTTTGTGGACTGGTGCTGGGCCTGCTCGCTATCAGTGTCGTCCAGGTTACTTAGTCTGCGGTAACCGTACCCGGGTTGAATCTCTGCGTGCAGTTCCCCGGTCGATATTTCTCTGTAGGCTGTCACGAGTTAGTTGCTTAGGTAGACAACCCACCACCCACACCCCCGACTTCATCTCAGAGGACAGCATACATAATTATACCTCAACTGCGGCAACCCCTCCGTCTCTCCTTTATAATCTCTCCTCATTTCCTGCCCAAAGACAAGGCGAAACGGAATCCCGTCAATGGGATCCGTAAACGTAACGCAGAACCCACCCCCGGGACCTCAGGGTTCTCTTTCCCCACGTCAACAACGGGACTCGAATTCGGCAGCGTTCGCGATGCAAATTCCAGATCATCGAGAGATTCGACGACAAATGTCGCACCGCCAAAGGCGTCTTCGGTGCCCGATTGCGCGCGGTAGATGAAGGGCTCTGCGCTCGTGCCGTGGTAGTAGATCGTTCGACTGGTCGGATCGCCCGTTCCCAGGAGTGGTTTCTGTTGATCAACCACTTGGAGACCGAAATCATCCAAGAACTGGGCCGCTTTTGCGAGGTCCTTGTGTGTGTAGTACACGTGGGCCAGGCGGACGAGGTTAATTTTGCGCTCTGGAGAGGCAGCCATTCTGGGGTAATGCCTATTCACTTGGTGATCGATGACTGGTAACGTGTAGACGAGAAAGAGGGTGACATTAATGTCACGCAGCGCGAAAGACCAGTTTCGACTCGTAAATACATCCCCTCGTTGCCTTTGCTAGCGGCTATGCCTTGCAGGTTCTGCATTCTCCTCGGACTATCTTCGGACGGTCAAATTCGAGCCCCCTCGAGAAGGCGAGATTGTCTGCCCGATACGAGATCAAGAATACCTGGCAATATCAGATGAGTTAATATCTAAAGCTAGTCCTTTGAATACTATGCACTCAACGAGTCGCTTCTACATACAACCTGGACATCTTCATCCCCAGCAAAATGGCGCCATCATCCCCTACGGAAGTGGAGATGATCGAAACAGACTTCCTAGTCGCCGGGGCAGGCCCAGCAGGCGCATCTTTGGCCTGCTTCCTAGCGTCCTATGGTAAGCAGCCACGATCATCGATGCCATGATTAGCATTCTTTTGTAACTAAGAGTAAAGGTTGACAATTTATCTTGCATTGCATCACAGGTCTCAAGGGGATCATGATCAGTGCCGCACCAGGCACGGCCGATACGCCACGCGCACATATTACCAATATGGCTGCCCTAGGTATGACACGGCTCCCTCTGCTGGGTTTCTACATATCCTGCCCGCAATGCGCTTTATCTAACCAATTCTGGGCTATAGAATGCCTCCGCGATATCGGCCTCGACCGCGAGATACAAAAGGTCGCGTGCGATGGCGAAGAGCATATGGTGCACACGCGGTGGTGCCACAGCATGGCGGGCGAGGAGTACGCAAGGGTGTATTCGTGGGGGAATGATCCGGAGAGAAAGGTGAGCACGGGCACATTCTTCTTCCTCTTTTTCCCCCTCAGCTTCGAGACTGATGGTTGAGTTTGGATAACCAGGGCGACTATGAAAAAGCAAGCCCGTGCTCGCCAGTTGATCTCCCTCAGACGCTACTCGAACCAATGCTCGTCCGCCACGCGACAAGCCAGGGCTTCACGGCGAGATTCGATACGACGTTGGTATCTTTCACCACGATTACCGATGATCAGAGCAACGGTGACAGCGACAGCAATCACAGTCCGAATCAGAGAAGCATAATCGCAACCATACAAGACAATCTCACCCACACCCAATACGCCATCCGAACGAAATACCTCTTCGGCGCGGACGGCGCGCGCAGCGCAATCGTCAAACAGCTGAATATCCCTCTAAGCATCAAACCGGGCCAGGGGCTGGCAATCAACATGTTAGTGAAAGCAGACCTGTCGCATCTCATGCGCCACCGCACGGGGAACCTGCACTGGGTCATGCAGCCGGATCGCGAGCACCCGGCGTTCGGGTGGATGGGGATTGTGCGGATGGTGAGGCCGTGGGATGAGTGGATGTTTATTCTTTTTCCTGAGAGGGGGTATCAGGCTGCGACAGCGACTGGGAAAGAGAATGGGGAGGTATCGAGGAAGGAGTATCTCAAGCGGGTCAAGGAGTTTATCGGTGATAATACGCCTGCAGAGATTCTCAGTGTCTCCAAGTGGTATATCAACGAGATTGTCGCGGAGCAGTACTCCAAGGGCAACGTGTACGCGTTATCCATCCATCCTCTCCTTCCCATTTTCTCAAGGACAACCTATTAACCCAAGTCGTATATCCAGTTTCTGCCTCGGCGACGCCGTCCACCGCCACCCACCGCTCAACGGCCTCGGCTCAAACACCTGCATCCAAGACGCCTTCAACCTGGCGTGGAAGATCGCCTACGTGCACCGCGGTCTCGCAGGCGCGGAGCTCCTGTCAACCTACTCAACCGAGCGCCAACCCGTTGGCGCTGGGATTGTTGAGCGCGCAAACCAGGCGTTCCGCGACCATCAGCCAATCTGGGCCGCGCTCGGGATGCTCGAGACGAGTCTCGACGAGCGGAAGCGCGCGGTGCGGGAGCTGAGTTTGCCAACGGCAGAAGGACGAGAACGACGAGGGGCCCTCGGCAACGCGATCGCGCATACGCGGCATGAGTTTCATGCTCTCGGGACAGAGATGGGGCAGCAGTATATCGGCCGACACGGCATCTATACTGCGGACGAGGTGGGCCCATTCGTTCCAGTTGGGAAGGCGGCGCAGGATCCGGTGCTGTACTACGAGGCTAGTACGTATCCCGGGCGTCGGCTGCCGCATGTTTGGTTGAACAAAGCTATTCCCGGGGAGCCGATCTCGACGATTGATCTGGCGGGGCATGGGGCATTTACGCTGTTTACGGGCGTTGGTGGCGAGGCTTGGAAGGAGGCCGCGGGCATTGTAGCGGGCAAGTTGCGTGTGCCGATCCCGGCGCATTCAATTGGTTTTGGAGAGAAGCAGGATTGGGCGGACCTGTATTTCGACTGGGAGCGCGTGCGTGGTGTGCAGGAAAGCGGCGCCATCCTCGTCCGACCAGACTGTTTCGTTGCCTGGAGGAAGGACGAGGTGTTGGGCAGTGTGGAGGAGTGTGAAAGCAAGTTGACGGAGGTGATGAAGAGTGTTCTATGCTTGTATTGAATTCCATAATGGTAACTCGAGGGTTCTACAGGAAACCTGGACGCTTTGAGGTGCAAAAGGAGATATAATATCAAAGCATATCCTGCAAACTATTCAGCCCCGTCTGTTCCCAACCCCACCCGGATCCCCAGTCTGTCTCGGGAGAGAATCCCATTCCACTGGAGTTAAACAGCTGCTCCAGCGGCGGGTTGCTGCCAAAGAGGATCATCGGGTCGATCAGAGTAGCGGAAGAGAGTAGCTGACTCCCAGCCGTCTGCTCCTGCATTTCGATTGGAGAGATTGTATCCAGCATTCCCGGGGCGCTTAATGTGTCTTGGATGATCTGAGTCTGTGTTTGCAAGTCCGATGTTGAGCCTCGGTAGTTAGCTGGGGGGTTGGGAATGGAGGCGTGCACAGACGATGGCCTTGATGCGCCGCGGACGATAGCAAAGACGTGTCCTTACGCTTCTTGACGGGGCGTCTCGTCTGTCTGTCATGGCTCACGCTCATAGATGGCCGAGAACTAGCCTGTTCCTGCTGCTGCCACGTCTCAACCTGCTCCTCCAGGGTCTCAAGACTCTGCTGCACAGTGGTATGCATCCCCCAAAAGCTTACACACTTCTTATACGTCAGATGGAGCACTTCATATCTCGATCGCAGGACCGAGCGCAGAGTGTCTCTCGGCAGACGCAGCTGGATACGCATCAGATGGACTGCGGACGCAAGCCAAATCACATTCGAGAGGAACGGGTTAATGTACCGCACGTGGTCGTCGCCACTACGATGTACAATGGCGAGCACCTCGTCTGCGGCGTCGAAATATTCTTTTGTTGTTGGATGCTCGCCTTCGGTGGCTGTTTCGTCGGTAATATTATCTTCGCTGGTGCTGCTGCTGGCGATCGCAATCCGGGCCTGGCCTTTGAAGACATCGTACCGGTAGATCATCAGCCGGGCGAGTTGGATCATGACGTGGATATTGTAGATCGAGCAATGCGTCTGTCGCTTCGAGGTAGCCTCCCCCGGAACACGAGCCTCGAAGCCCAGATACTGGTGGTGTTTATACTTGAGATGACTCGGCAGCGCGAGCTGAAAACACCGCACCGCATTGGCAATGACCTCGAGCCGCTGACGAGACTCGTCACCTGGATCGCCCCTTGATGGTGATTGCACTTGCAGCCGTGCTGCCCGACTACCGGGAACCCCCCGTGGACTAGAAATCCGCTGCGCCTCCTTCATCAACGAGTTGATAACGATATACCACGCCTTTGGCGACTGATTCCCACTCGCTTCGAGCGCCTTCCAGCGCCGCGTTGGGTCCCGCTGGAAGAAACAGCTCGAGCGCGGGTTTCGCATGAACCAGTCTTCGTCTTCGACGGGGAGCAAGACTTCCATCTGCGTCCAGTCGATTGCCGGTGGTGTTCGGCGGATCGTCGTGGCGAAGACGTCCATCTCCCAGATCGCCCACCACACGCGCCGTTTCTCCTCGTTTGCAGTCCACCGCGAAACCTTCTCCTCGGCGATATCACTCGCGTTGTTGGACAACGCGGCATCCACTAAATGTAGGTTCATCTCATACGCGAGCCGCACACACGTCCCAAGACTCCGCCACGCGCGACCGAGTACGCCCTGCGCTAACTGACAATGCGATGTTAGGATACTCGCCTGCAGGAGGCATAGCGGCGGGGTACGATCGCCACAGGCGCGTAGGGCGTCGTCGATGTACCTTACAGCCAAGTTGAGGAAATGGGACGCGTGCTGATTCGTTTCCGCCTGGGCTTCGTTCTCTTGTGATGCGAACCGCGCGGAGAAGGTGAACATGGCTGCTAAAAGGGCGGCGGCCAGTGTAGGACATGGGATTGAAGCGAGTTTCGTGGGAAAGCTTGGTTTGTGGAACAGACTGATCGCGACCATGTTCTCAAAGTAGACTGCGATTCTGATTACGGACAATCGTTAGATGTATTCCTTCCTTTTAGAGGGCGCACTGACAGCCTCTCAACCTCTCCATGGTCCATCCGCAGCAAAGCGTGTGCTTGCTGTAGAGTATCCCCCGAATGACTGTCCCGCAGCAAAGCCTCAGAGGCAGAAACCGGATCCCGGCTGCTATCCGGAGGCGATGGCTCGTGCGCTGGATGCAAGATGAAAGAGAGATCCAGCGTCTTGGCCGCGGCGGTCGAAGAGCTACTATCATGTCCTTCAAGCGCAACTTCTGCCTCTTCCACCTCCGAATCCAGTGCAGGAGCGGCGTCAGCGTGTGAGCCGGTCGCATCTGATTGAGCCCTGGAGCCGTCATCTTCAGCATCAACCCTGCTATCATGGCGCGGTCGCTTCCGGCGGAAGGAACCGATCTTGGGGCCTGGTTTGAGAGGCCCGGCCGGGTAAGTGCAGGTCTGACTCGCCTGCGAGCAGACCAGGCAATCGGGGTAGGTGCGGTCGCTGTGGATATAATCAGTCTGGTCTACTCTGCAACCTCCAGTTTCTCCTGTTATTCGACACGGACCCACCATTTGACCTTGCGCCTGGATGACCCGTCAGCGAGTGCGGTAGATTAGCTAGATACTACACCTACTTGCGACACAGATGACAGGATATATCTGCCTGACGGTTACTAGGAGAAGTTGAATTCGCATTGGACATGATGACGATGGTATCGTAGCCAGAAAGGACTGGAGAAAATAATAAGAAGTTCCTGCGGGACCCCCGGATCGTCAACTGAATTCGACCGAAGTCCATCCGGCCAGTTCTGACCCACTCAATTACATGACATTACACCTCATAATGAACCCGGTTACACAACGTGCCTATCCCCTCAATCTGCACCCGCATATCGTCGCCATCCCGAAGAACAACCTTGGGACTGCGCATCGCTCCGATCCCCGGCCCTGTTCCTGTCATAATTACGGTTCCTCGCTCGAGCGTTGTACCTTGGGATACAAATGAGATGATCTGGGGGATGTCGAAGATCATTTCCCGGGCATTTGAATCCTGCACGATTTCCCCGTTGTGGATTGCCTTGATGTCCACCTGGTGCGGATCGAGTTCCGAGGGCGCGACCAGAACCGGTCCGAGCGGGCATGAGCCATCGAAGCCTTTATCCAAGATCAGCACTCTGTATCTCCATACTATACCGTAATGAAAAACAAAGAAAAAACATCTCACCTTTCGAAAAACACCACTGACTATTCCGAAATTGCTCCGTGCGCGCACTGACATCATTACTGCACGTGTATCCCAGGACATACCCCATCGCCTCCTTCTCGGGGATATCCCTCCCGGTCTTCGACAAGATGACTGAAAGCTCAGCCTCGTAGTCGCTCGACCCGTCCTGCGCGATCTGCGGAACGTTGATCTTCGCCGGGTACGGCCCGTTTAGCGCTGTGCGCGGCTTAATGAAGAGGACGGGGACGTTAGGGATTGGCATGTTGGCTTCGCGCGCGTGGTCGCGGTAGTTGAGGCCCATGCAGCGGATTAGAGGGACATCGGAGATCGAGATTGGGGAGAGGAGCTGGGTCATCATCATGAGACGTTAGCCGAACAACAGATGTCAGAGATGGGAGGGAAAGACGAAACAAACCCTGGCAACATGCACGATCTTCTCCGTAACCACTCCATCAAAAGCAGAACCGAGAATCAGCTGTGCCTGTATCTTCTCGCCATTAAGCACGGCGAGACCGACATCTGGGAATCGGCTGGCGTCGACTTGTCCGAGATGCTCCTGGCCGTCTTCTTCGGCGATGAAGCGGATTAGGCGAGTCCAATTGCGAGGCATTGTGACGTGACTTGGAAATGAGATGTTTTTCCACATATTATTCTGGTTAGACCGCTTCCTAGCCAGGGTATTTATTGGTGAGAATTAGACAGCTGGAGTAAATTGATGCGGGCTATCTTCGGTGCAATTCTTGGACATCTCTGTGGAACTTCCGCGCCGCCATCGGGTCAATTTCTACGAGTTGTTCCTCTGTCCGGTCATCCTTGGCCCCGATACTTATACACGGCAGGTTCATTGGTCACCGAACTGATTATCAATATCCGTCGCTTGCTCGAGGTGATGAATACAAAGGCATGTCATTCTAGAAGACTACTATTAGGTGACCTAGCAGAACATGTTCAGCCATACCCAGTAAGTCTACGATTCTTTGATGTGACTAGTAGAATACCTCTACCTTGTCTAAGAGATGGATGAAGAAAAGAAATGTCCGCGTGCAGCAGTTCCATTTATATTGTACCTGCTTGTTCCCCAGGAGTAGCCAATGTAGCCCAGCTGCAGCTTCTCCCTCATTATAACTAAAGCGGACCAAGACCGGCGGAAAGAGGTCAACTAATCTGACGATAATACATCAACGTATTCCAGACAGCATAGAACTACTCCAGTTCGAATCGATTTCCAGATAGAGAGCAGGACTCAAGAAAGACCTGTTCGGAAATATGGTCTTTGCAGTCCGGCGATAGTCACCGGATGCGGGTCAATCTCCCCGACTCCATCCACCTGGGATATCCGTACCCGCTCTGGGGTGCGTAATTTGAATATTTGATTTACATCTTTCTCCCTTTAAGAACAGCCTTCGTGTTCTCTTCCGCAAGAAGAGGTCTAGGAGAGAAGTGGGGGAACGTGTTTCTGGTTCCTGTTCAGTGTCGTCCCAATGTAACTCGAAATTAACATTAGCAAACTATAAAATACATAACTTCTCTAGAACCCGTTCTTCTTAATTTTTTCTTTTCTTTGATTTGTATCCGTCTCGAAACAGATTGGCATAATAAAGGCCCTTCATTCGGTAGAAAGCCGGGGGAACAATTTGAGGGCATTTTCACGATTGATTTTCTCCACATCTTGCTTCGACAGCTTAGCTTCATCCAGCTCCTTGCTAAAACGCCTAACCGTAGCTTCAGGGGCGTACGGGAAATCACTTCCGAAAAGAAGATGATCAGGAGCAGCGAATTTCTGCAGTAGAGGCAACGCGAACAGAGAATCCGTCAAGGCCAAGTCAAAGTAGAACATGCGAGCATTCTCCAGAAAATGCTCAGGCGTCATCTCTGAGAGACCGAGGTCTTTTAGCATGACGGCTGGGCGCCTGGCGAGATAGGGCAGGTTCCCTCCACCGTGAGATAATATGATCTTGCAATTACGATACTTGCGGACAGTATCAGTAGTAATAAGATCCACAGCTGTGCGAGTTGTCTCGTGCGGATAGTCAACCATGGGCTGGGGAAGCATTTTATTGACAAGATTGGTGTCCACTGGATGAGTGGGGTGAACAAACACCACTGCGGCACGTCGATCTAGCTCTTCCCAGATAGGTCGGATGTCGGGGTGTCCTAAATAATAGTTCGAATTGCCATAGCGGGTGAAGAGAGTTACACCATCTGCTTGAAGCTCGTCGAAGGCATAACGAATTTCCTCCAAAGCTGCAGCGGTATCAAGAACATCCGGCAGTGCAGCAAAGAACCCGTACTTTTTAGGGTACTTATCCCGTAGAGCCTTGCCAAACTCATTGCATCCTCTGGCAAGACGGGCAGAATCGGCACCCTTGAGAATTCCCGCCCCGGGAGCAGTCACCGATAAAATCGCCGTTTCAATGCCGCATTCGTGGCAAATCTTTTGATCCGCGTCAAGGGACCAAGCTGGTGTGGGCCATCCGGAAGGGTCACCACCTGTTTCATCAAGGGCTAAAAAGATATTATTCAGCTTCATGGACATGTTTCATTGAAGGTAAACGCACCATGCAGGTAGGCCGGGGGGATGTAGTGGTGGTGAACATCAATACGTCGTGCCATTGTGACGGCTTCTTGAAACAGATTCACGTTAAAAGGTCTCGGTTCTGGCTACCTATCTTGATTACCCAGACGAACATTGCCCTACTTATATAGCTTTGCTGTTCCCCACGGTGAACAGACAAGTTGTACGCCTTGGTATTACGGATAGCTCGGAAGGCTTTAAACCCAGTTGCACCGAAGATGGTCCGTCCGAGGTGGCGCATTTCGCCTTACCAATCAAACCCTTGTAACTACTTGTGCGGTGAGGTTCTATGACGTTTATAGAGATCGTGCATTTTCGGAATATGCAAATCACAGTGTGCTACGGACTTCAGATGCAGGAAGCTTCGGTTCTTGACTGCCTAACCAGGTTTCCATGTATATCTGAGCACTACTAGTCCTCCTAGAAATTAGTTTAATTATATTAACTACTAGTCTAACCCTTATATTCTACAACGCGAAGTCTATATCAGTCAAATCCGGCTCAACACAATTCCCCGGTGACATAATTAAATAGGCTTATTATAATGAATTAAATAGTCCTATTCTTATAGCTCTAGGCCTAGCTAATAGGGTATAGATAGCTAGGACAGATTAGATAGATCAGATAGTAGGTTTAGATAGTGGTAATAAAGTAGTAGAAATATACCCTAGATTAGATAGTGATATTAGGTAGTCAGCACTATGTAATCTGCCTGGATATGTCCCCCCCCGATCACTGTGCAATCCTGACTCTCCCCTCTAGATTATATGCCTAATTGGCAGCCAGATATGATTACCAGTTACACATTCTCTAAAGTTTGGGCTGGCGCTGCCCATTCAGCATTTTCCAAGCACCTTCATGCATGGACTTCACAATCTCCCCTGCGGACATTATTTCTCTGATTAGTCCGACCCCGGTCCCAGCATACGTGGTAAGTCTCCCCTTAGGACCGTAGCCTATATCACCCCGATTCAGCTCTTCACGATAGAGCTCGCGGTTTTTGGCCTCACTAAGGCCGCCCAGATCGTCAAGGTAGGTACGGTTTATCAAGCCACGGCCATCATAGCCCTCTGGCCAGCCATGAATGTCGCGAACCTTGTCGTATATCTTTGTTCGAACCGTGGATATGCCTCCATCTGAGGCATCTAGAATTGCCTTTTGATAGCCATAAGCGACCATAGATTCAGGACTTGCGAGAAAACGCGTTCCAAGCACACACCCTTCAGCACCCAGAGCCATAGCTGCGACGACACCTCGGCAGTCGCTGATTCCGCCAGCAGCCAAGACATGGGCTCGCTTCTGAGGGTAGGGACGAAGCTGTTGAAGTTTGTCGGTGATTTCTGGTACAAGGGAAACAATGCTGGCTCCTCGAGCTAGTGAATGTCCACCAGCATCCAGTCCTTGGACCACGATGACATCAGGGTCGATGGTGTTGACTACCTTGACAGCATCGGATAAAGAACCGACTTGAACCCAGATCTTGGTCCTCGATGCGGTGGCCTCTCTGATTTTGGTTGTCCAGGGAATAAGATCCTGAAAGCCCTTTGGTGGAGCAAAGAGCCAAACAGCAGCAGGGCAGTATCTGGAAAAAGAGGGGAGAGCCTTTTCCAGAGAGGCACTCCAAGTTATGAACCCCACGCCGACAGGCAAGAACTTTGGGACTCCGTTCTCACTCTGCACCAGAGTGTCTGCTTGGCCTTCTTGAAGTAGATCTTCGGCTTCCTCTAGTAGGTCCTCAAGGTGGTCGCTCTGATATCCTGCTGCAATAAACCCTAGACCGCCTGCCTTGGAAACAGCCACGGCGAGTTTGGGCATGGCGACTTTTGCCATGGGCGCCGACACTATGAGCGGAGACGCTACCCAAGGGTAGTCGGCAGCAATTTTGCTCGGTGGGCTGTCGAGAAGGTACATTTTGGATATGATGTGAGGGATATTTGAAGATCAAGAAAGTGTTTCGGTCCCGCTGGAAATGAAAGTAAAAGCAAGCTTAAGTAAGTAGAGAAGATTTGATGAAAAGGTGGTAAACATAATCAACAGTTGGGCGGCCGATACAATTATCTATCTTATGATATTATACAGAAATTATTTTTTTTAAACTCAAAATATCTCAACTATTAGAAATCTAGAGAACTTGGATTTTGATACATAGATTATTGGTAATATAAAGAATCTCGAAATATTTTTCAAAAATGTTTATAACTACTTATATATTTTGGTTAATTATATACGTGCATTTTATTTACACTATACAAAATTTGATCTATCCTATGAAAATAAAATTCTTGGAAATCTGAAAACATTGTGAGATATTTATTCTTGTATACATAATCTATATACAAATTGAGAGCTTCTCAAGCATTGTTTTGAGATATAATAGAATAAAAGAGGTATTTTTATATTTCAAATAGGATAGCAGGATGTGCCGTCCAACCGTTGATTACATTATCATACGAACTGTAAATAGTTCCAATTGTAAGAACGACCGAATACAGGCCGGGGGGTTGTCCGAAACAGTCTTCCCCACAGATTACTGTTCACTTAAACCCCGGATTCAATTCGTTGGGGAGCCGCGATAAGGGTCGCCAAAACAAGGTTGGATATTCGCCACCCTCCGCAATACCCGTCCAACACCCCCCGGGAAGGGCCGATGAGGAAGGACCGAGGCTGTGGGGTTGTGGAGATATGACCGTGATAGAAATTGCGGGGGTAAGGAATTATTGAGAGTCGCATAGAACATGGAGTTCACAGCAATTTCGCTGTCGAGGTTTCAGTTGCCCTCATTTTGCTCTCTTTCCAGTCGACGGTGTGGATACAACCCAAAGATGATAAGACTTGTTCAACCAAGTTTTCGCTGGAGGCGACCAGCGTATGAGGAAAGTGTATCTGCGTCTTTTTTTTTTTTTTTTTTTGGGGGGGGGCAGAAACCCTCCAGGAACCATCGTCGCTATGGATTCAGAGAGACGCTCTGCCAGGGGAGTTTATCGAAGCGGCCCGCAATACCCGTTTGGACCACACACCCCAGCAACTTCATCCTGCCAAGTTCTGTTCTTCTCAAAATACATAGCCACTTAAATACCACCTCACAAAGTCTCGTCACACCATTGCTTTTGAGCCAAGACTATCAGCTGTGCAAATTGACGTTTCCTATCTCGTTCAAATCTTCCCTATCGATGACTTCCAACACTGCATGCACTGCCTCAACAGGCTCAACGGTGCACATGAACCATGACCGTATCGAGTCTCCTGCCGATACGCCTAACTTCATTGATAATGAGTTCCGGCCCTCCCAGGCTACCAAGTGGTTTCCAGTCCATGATCCCGCAACGAACAATCTTGTCACGCGTGTCCCTCAGTCCACACCAGAGGAACTCGCTGCAGCAGTTACCTCTTCTCAAAATGCGTTTCCGGCATGGCGGGCAACCAGTATTATTGCGCGACAGCAAATAATGTTTCGCTTTACGCATCTTATCAAAGAAAACTGGGACCGCCTTGCTGCATCAATCACCTTGGAGCAAGGGAAAACGTTCAAGGATGCTCGAGGGGACGTCCTACGTGGACTTCAGGTGGCTGAAACAGCCTGTGGTTTGACCTCTCAGCTTCCAGGAGAGGTGCTTGAAGTTGCTCGGGACATGGAGACCAGAAGTTACCGAGAACCTCTCGGCGCTGTCGCTGCTATCTGTCCATTCAACTTCCCTGCCATGATTCCCCTCTGGTGTATTCCGATTGCTGTCATGACCGGAAATACAATGGTTTTAAAACCATCCGAAAGAGATCCCGGCGCTGCTTTAATTCTCGCCGAACTTGCTCGGGCGGCAGGTTTCCCCAAGGGTGTCTTGAACATCATCCATGGGTCTGTCGACACCGTGAACTTCATTCTTGATCAGCCTGTCATTCGCGCAATCAGTTTCGTCGGTAGCAATCGTGCTGGAGAGTATATTTACTCCAGAGGCTCAGCCAACGGAAAGCGCGTGCAAGCCAATCTCGGTGCGAAAAATCATGCTGTTCTTCTGCCAGATGCAGACAAGAACGCCGCTCTAGATGCTATCGTCGGTGCTGCATTTGGGGCAGCAGGACAACGGTGTATGGCGCTGAGTGTACTTGTTACAGTAGGCGACGACGCTGATTATATCCCTGGTCTGATTGAGAAGGCACAAGGTCTGGTTGTGTCTGCTGGCTTTGAGAAGAATGCCGACGTCGGTCCGGTGATCAGCCCTGAAAGCAAGGCTAAGATTGAATCTCTCATCGCCAGTGGTGAACGTGAGGGTGCCACGATTGTTTTGGATGGCCGAGGCTACAAATCTGAGAAATATCCGAATGGAAACTTTGTATGTGAAAGATCTCTTTAAATTGCCCCTTGTGTTTACGTTGCCTTGCGTTGCTAATTCTCTCCAGGTAGCACCTACGATTCTAACTAATGTCACAACGAACATGGAATGTTACAGGGAAGAGATATTTGGCCCTGTTTTGGTTTGCCTTTCTGTGAAGACCCTCGAAGAAGCTATCCAACTTGTCAACACAAATGAGTATGGCAATGGGGTGAGTATCTTCACCAAATCAGGGGTGTCCGCTGCATATTTCCAGAAGAATATCCAGGCAGGACAGGTCGGTATCAATGTTCCAATCCCGGTCCCACTTCCCATGTTCTCCTTCACCGGAAATAAGAAGAGCATCGCGGGCGGAGGAGCAAATACGTTCTATGGAAAGCCTGGACTGGCTTTCTACACTCAGCAAAAAACTGTGACCAGTCTCTGGCGCCGAGAGAACACTGATACTAGCAAGCAAGTTACTATGCCGTCTCATCTATGAGGCCTTTCATTCACTGCGTTGTGTCCAAGACCGTGAAGAGCATACCTCAGCGATCCTGAAGCGTATACTTCTTTCAGGTCTGTATAGTATCCAATTGGCTGGGACAGTTGAAGGAATCAACATTCAGTTCTTTAATGTACTCCAATGTATTCCTGCTAGATTATTTTGTTAACGTGGTAGTTCCTTGTCTCATATGTACGCGTTTCTATATAATGTAAACAAAATGAGGCTTCACACTCATGAACGGAACCTGGGGTAGTCATGGGGCCCCAATAAGTTCATTGGCAGCGCAAAGGAGCGGTTTCCCCGCATTATTCTATAAATTGGTTGCTATCGTCCCGTAATAAAAAGAAGGAAGCAGATATCTCGACCAAGATCTATCCTCTCGCTGAAAGCATCTAAGATACCAACTTGACAATATGTCTGCAAAGCCCACGAATACTCAAACTACGGATAGTATCATGTTGCCCATTCCCCGGGATACATTTGAGAAGCTCTACCTGACTCCTAAGATGCCCATTGCAGGAAGGCTGCGGCAGACATTTGGCAACCCAACCCCAATCTCACTAATGGGGTTCTTAGTATCTGCAACACCTAATGTAATGCTCCACATGGGTTGGAGGGGCGCTGGTGGGGATGAGGGGCTACCCTGTATGGTAAAGCCAGGTAGAAATGTCCAGGTGTCAATTAATAGTCCAAATTTAGTCTGGAATATTTCGCTTTTGGTGGGATGACCCAGATCATCGGTGCAATTGGAGAGTGGATAATTAGAAATACCTTCTCCTGTGCGATATTTTTCACATACGGTAAAACTTCCTATCGTGTGACTCAGAAGTGAAATATTGATGAACATGTAACAGGAGCCTTCTAGCTAGCCTATGGTGCCTCCTTGATGCCATTCTTTGCAGTGGGTGTCCGATATTCCTCTACAGGTAACAGCTTTGAGGGCATGGAAACAGCAGGATTCCATGAAACGGCAGGTAAGTAGTGCACCAAGGCGAGTAGGCCCAAAGCCTTTTCTAACACATTATTTAAAGGTCTATATTACGTTATCCTCAGTGTGGTTACCTTCGTATTCCTCATCTTTTCCATTCGTACAAACGTGTGCCTATTCCTCGCGCTATTATTCCTGACGGTGGCATATAACATCTATGCAGCAGTTCATTTTACCACTGTCCTCGGACAAGAGGCGTTGGCCGCCAAGGTGGAAGTGGAATGTGACCGGAACTCGGATTCGCCGCGTGCTTTTCATTCTGTTTCTGCAGAAATGTATTCTAATTTCTCGCTTCAAGGCTGCAGGTGCATGTAATTTCATACTTTGCATTCCAATATGGTACATCTTTGTGGCCCAAATGTTGGAGTTGATTGACTTTCCTTATGTGTTACATGTTGGAGACTTGAGTGAGATTGTTTCAGGAAGAAATCAAAAGGCGCGGAAACGAATGGATTGTGAAGGATAGGTCACCCTCCCTCTCACTATGCCGGTCTTTCTGGGCTTTTTTCCTGGCTATATGTGTATTTCAGTAGACTGGCGATCTTGGTCGACATTCCAATTCACTTCCCAGGTAGAATGGATTCCGGATGTCCGAACCTACACTCCTGTGTACGGGAATGCTAGTTAGCTTTGGCTGCGTTTATCTTGGGGAGATAAGGATAGCTACTTAGCAGGGCAGATGTCTGTTTACGTGACAAAACTTTGAATGGACAGACGAGCTAGAACCTAGGATGAAAATGAAAATGACTCAGATACACGTACGGGACACCCTAGTAATACTAATCTGCTCTAAGTGACGTATGTGACCACGCGGTAAACAATTGAAAAGAAGGTGCTTAAGCCACTGGTTTGCCATCTAACATGCACAGTACCCGTGGTACCCGCAGCACCCGCACATGCCGGCCCGTCAAATCGTCTCCGGGAGCAGGAAAGCAACTCCAGAATCCAGGATTCCATAGACAGCGGTTACCCTCCCATACGAGTAGCATCATAAATCATCGCTCCCTGGATTCTCCTCGGGTATCAAGACGCGAAATATATAACTAGTCAATCCTTAGCATGTAAGACACCTCGGAACAAGTTAACATATCGTACTCAGACAGCTATATGAGTCCTTACTCATGAGCATTGGTACTTTTTGTCATGGTTTTCCAGGTACGAGGTCGAATCCCTCGTACAAAATTTCCCAACACAGATGGATACAGGGAATGCTTATCAAAGGAGTACCCAACAGAGCTTCTCATGTACAAATTGTTGGTCGCCACGATCCTTAAGTGAGATTCCATGTAAATGCCATCAAGGGTGAGTTATGTGTCTTTCACAACTTTACTGTATTGTATCCCTACATGCTCACAAAAAGTCTATATTAGAACCCACGAATACAACTGCCTTCCGATTTCATCCACCTACAGCCATAAATGTTAGGCCATAGGTGCCACTGCCGCTCCTCACCTGTTGTTAAAATTTCAGGATTCTTATCTCACCTTGAACTGTTTCTAGCACGCCTGCGCGCTTTGCCCCTTCCAGAGCTGGCTAGTCTCCAGCAGCAGCACTTTCTATAAGTTATCATCTACCATCAGGTGCCTCTACCACAAAATGAGCACAATTTTCACTGAGGTATTGGATAAAAAGGATTTTTTCCCCCTGTTGAGGTATATCCTTGTTTAATAGTTTATTTTATTATATATGGAGTAAGGGTGATAACCCCTCTCACTCCCTTAGTGTACTTATGTGCATTAATAGTGTTTGTAGGAATCTGGCCATTAGTATCCTGAGGACTTTTATTAGGAGCGCCCCTTGTGCTCTCAGTGTGAAAGTGTGCATTGATAGTGTTTGTGGGAATTTGACAATTTGTATCTTGGGGGCTATGATTAGAAGTGCCTCCCTGGGCAGCTTCTCTGGGCAGCGTGGCCCATTCCCATGGATAATGATAACTGTCGCAAAACATTAATAAGCCTGGCATGAGATTTCTCACCAGCTGAAGATCTATAAAAATAGGTCTCCATTTCCCAATCAGATCATGGTATCGGATCTTTCCCAGGTCTGTGCCAAGCTTGTGTTCCTTATTCTAGTGAGCGATTGAATCATTGATCACTTTCAGGTTATGGACTGCGTATATGGTACTCTCGGGGTCTCTGTATTTCTTTTTTGTGTATTCTCTGTGTTCTGATATACCCTACATGAGATATTCAAGATTAGCAGAATCAATTCGCAACTCCCAGGATTGGTCCATACTTGCAGATGAAAAGACTAGCTGGTTAGCAGATAGTCAGGAGACATACAATAACAGTTGTAGTAAGTTCCACTTCTTCCCTTTTCTTTTATTTAATATTATATTGACCTATTGAAAGGACAATATTGTCACGAGCTCGGATAGCTAGTAAACGAAATGAATTCAAACTAAGCTATGTAGCCATATAACAAGAAAATCAAGCATGAAGAGAGAAAGAAGAAGAGGAAGAAGAGGAAATAAGGCATGATGGCCTTATATACACACCTGCTTAATCCAGAATAAAGAGGTGAATGCAACTAAGCCATGCAAAAGGATTAGGTATCAGTATGCGCAAACCCATCAAACACCAAACAGTCAACGACCACGCCGTGACAGTGCTGATGATTGAACTCCAACCTCAGTTTGTGAAAAGCATTCTTGGCATGTCAAAGCTGTAGGTGGCATCCTGTGTTATATGCCTATCTATCTGACCTTGCCTGGCCTTGTTAGACTGACAGATAAATAGTAATGCTTTTGTGCTGCCTGAAATTTTCTATAGTGTATTGCTTGTTTCCACCCTGCATGTTCTGCTCTTCAGTATACTATTTTATATTAATGCATGAGGCGCCTCATCTGACCTTGATGGAAGACCTGTGGAGGCTTTTTATTAAGGATGGTTGATAGGAGATGCCACTTCCCTTGAAAGGAGAGATGAATAAACTACTATATCTTCCTAAAGGTTAACTTGGTCTGTGGTCAGCCCTGTATCTTATGGGGGGAGACACCTATGAATAGACACACTCTTGATGCACAGCTCAGGACTTTCAGTAAAATATATGGCTTTCTTGATTATTTGTTCTCCCACCAGTTCTGATATGGGGGAGGTAACTTGCTTGATAAAAGTGGTAGGTAAAATCCTTCTTATTCCTTGAGGTTTCCTGCTCCTCTTAATAAGGGCCTTTTATTAAAGTTATTTCCCCAGGTTTTGTTAGTGAGGCCTAATGTAATGTGATAATGGTGCATGTAAGTAGTAGAACCTTTATTAAATATCATTGGCCCTGATGATATACTGGCTTGTAGGAGGTTATGTGTGGTCTTAATCCTGATGAAGAGTTCTTGAGAGTAGTAATATGAATGAGCCGCTGGATTGATTAGTAATGACCATGATACCTGAATGATGCTGACTGGATGTTAGTAGAGAAGGATCCAGAACTGTGATCAGCTATATAATGGTGAGCTGATTTGAAGACTTAGTGTGATGACTGTTCTGATGACCTAGTATTATAGGACATGCTGGAGGACTAGGAGTGTAAAGTTAGTAATCTGTATTACTGCCTGTAGGAAGCGTAGTATGAATTCAGTTAGAAGTAGGTAATGATTAATATTAAGAGACAGCTTACTAGTGGTGCTGTTAGTGATGAACCTATGTATAAGGTATTATAGAAAGAGTTCACAATGCCACTAGAGTAGATACTTCTTATGGAGACATTCTTTGGCCTACTATAGATTTACTGGAAGATGAGTGGGAATGATGTAATAAAGCTATTACTACTGGGATCCAGTACTATGGTTTCTAGGAGGGCGGCCCTCTTTGAGGATGACCTAAGCGCTCTGTACTATTAGATAATGAAGACCAGGTTCCAAGCCTAAAGACTTAAAAGAGAACAACCTTTAAGGAGCAGCTGACAGTGTTATAGGAGAAGGAACATAACTCCACTAGAAAATATATCCTCAGTGCAGAGAAACCTCTCACATGCTTTCAATGCTTTAAGAAATACTCTAATTATAATAGGGTGAAGAGGCATTTCAAGACATCACATTTAATGGATTAGAAATGTAACTTTTGTAATCCGTCAGTCCTATATAAGATGCACCTACGACGGCATGCTCAGGATGTCCATCACCTTAAAACATGAGGCTTGGATTCCACCATTTCAGGTCTGGGGTTCCTGGACATGTACACTATCTGTTTCTATTTTATGCCTATTGGGTACAGTTATTCTTGGTATTGTCTGTCATTTAATTGAACAATAATTTCTGTTAGTTGGTCATGTAATCGTCTAAAGCACTAGCAAGCGCTCTTGTTTCTTTTGATCTTAAGCGGAAGTAGGATTCAAACTAACTAGGTAACATTCAACGAGAAATCAACCATAGAGAAGAGAGAAGGAAAGAAAAGGAAAAATAAGAGACCGGGATCCTTTTATACCTGCTCGCCTAATCAAGCAAACAGGGAAACAAATGAAAATATTGCAGAGCAGGCAAAGGATCCAAAACAAGCAGAAGGTGTAAAACAATCAAACATTAGGTTTCCATATTTGGCAGAAAGACCTCATACATGAGCACCACCACACTGCAGTGATTGTCATGTAATTGGACATAAGCAGTTGCAATGTCCAAATCACCATCTTGTTTAGTTTTTTAATATATATGATTATTGGTAGTGTAAAATGGGTATACTTCCTGTTTTGTCGGATATGTGGCTAACTCGCTTTCCGAATACGTTAATGTTGGGCCTCCAACTATAGTGGAGGCACCACTGCCACCAGCTCTTGTTGAGACCTCCTTCTGGGCCTTTGAACGAGAGGAGTGGAAGCAGTCAGACTGTTCACTGTGGTACTCAAATCTGGGTACAGTAGTGAGTTTAGTCGAGACGAACAAAGTGTTCGATTTTCATTGGTCGCAAAACGCTCTAAGCAGCCGTCCTGAGGGCAAATCACTGCAGTGCAAGAGAACAGTTCATCTAATCACGCCATACTTCCCCTCATCGGTAATCGGACCCCGACTTTCAGAAGTCGCCGAAGGTCACCTGACCGGCGTTTATGGGTAGAAAAATGCAACCTGCATTACATAATGTGGGGTAAACCCGATTCCCGACCCGTGTGGTACATCGTCATTGGCGGAAGCCTGCATTTCAGCTGAAGCAAAATTTCAGCTGAGTTCAGCTGTCGTTGCCTCTGTTATGTGTTGTACCAATCACTGCCTATGGGATGGGTACTAGAAAAAAGTGGCTAAAGCTGAGAGATTACAACCTCAAAGAATCTGTTCATGGCTCAGCTGAGAAGTGGATCTAGGTCTCTACATAGGAGCAGTGTGACGTAATAGCTCCAAGTGTCCATGGCAGAGAAGTATAAAAGGGATGGTAGAATTTCTTCCACCAGCATCGATTCCTGTTTTCTTCATATTTCAAAAACATCAAACGAACCCAGCTTTCCCAGCAATATACCTTTCATCACTCTACCACCATGTCTGCAAGCATAACAACCGACAATGACAACTCATATGTCCTTGTGGAAGCTCCCCCGGGCTACTTTACCGAAGTTTTTGTCACATCCAACTCTGACAGAACGCAAATTGTTACCTTCGATATCGACGGCGAAGAAACCAAAGTAGAAGGTACTGGGGACGGTGAACAGATTGGCAACTTCAAGTTGCCCGCTTCATTCGACGCTATCAAGATCTATGTTTCATACGTGGATGACGATGGCAACGCTGTGCCAGCCGACTCACTTGAAACATCGGACCCTATGGAGATTATGGGCTATAACAAGGGTTTCATCAAGGCCGAGAACGGTGATGATGATGACGACTACGAGATTGAGATCGAATTCGAAGGCAAGGTCAAGAAATAATCGAGAGAGCCAATAATTGTCAGTATTTGGGTGGACCAGATTAAGGACTCAAGAGCTGACCAGGATGGTAGGTTATGGGTGGTTTACGGACAGCTCGGGTGCCTATTCTGAGCGCATCAGGCAGCAGGGGCCAGGGCTTTTTTGTCATCGGATGTGACTCCGGGTGAGATCTTTCTGTATATAGACAGTAACCCTCAATATCAAGACAAATACTCTGTACACACTTGGAATCTTAACAGTTTGCTACTAAAACTAGAACTTTATGCCAATATTAAAGATCCATGCACTGGCTAATATTAAGGAGGGTTTTGTTAATGAGGGGATTTACTCCTCAGCTACATCATACAAGGCGTCCATTCGATCTAAGGATGAAAATAACAGTGAGAAAACAGTTTTTGAGGTCTCCTTTGGTATTCTTTTGGTGAAGTACCTTCTGAATTATCTGGAGTAACTTTGAGTGGACAGGTTGAAGGAGAGATAGTAGTATGGACGAAACAGGTTACAGTATTCTTTCCTAGTGGTCATATATTCGGGTTTAGAATTTTCCTATATGCATTGTGGGTAGCTCTGTTCATAGTATAACGGCTCCATCAGATGAGGAACCAATGGAACAAGACGAGAGACTTGTTCATTGAAATATAATATTGGCTTCTACTATATGATAAAGGACCAATGGAAGGAAAGATCACACGTTAAATTACAGCAGATTTCGAAAACGGCTTCCTCTCAAAACTACGGCGGGCGGAGGGAAATCCCGTGACATGCGAATTATTATTTAATCAAGTTTATACTGTAAAACCCGGCTAAGCAACTCCTATATAAGCAATTCTCCACCATAAGCAAATTTGCTATGTGGCGAGTTTGACGACTCATATAAAATTGCTAAAAACCCTGCTATACAGTAATTGCATTCTTCTTCTTCTTCTTCTTCTCCCATACAAATTTGCTTATATACAGTTCTTCTCGCCCTTTTTCAGACCTCACCTGTCAAAATGCCCCAAACCCAATGTTCTATCTCAAACAGCCAAAAGGCTGCTCTACAAACTGAACATTCTTTGAAGCCACATCTATCAAATCAGTACCTACAGTAGTGGTTTGAGACAAAATACAATCAACAAATCAACCCATCCTCTGTGTCCCAGATCCTCTCAGTGAAATACTCTTATCTTGACTCTCTCCAGTCCATATCCAAAGACAGCTTCTTGAATGAGAAACAACACCATCCTGAGCAGTGGCCAGAGCTAGAAAAGTCACTTTTTGATTGGATACAACATGCAGAATGAAGCATAATCATATCTCAGGAGGTTATAACGGAGAAAGCAAGGTGTCACAGTGCTGCCGTTGGCTGTTTCGACCGTTTGCGCTGGTTACCTGTTTTGGATGTTTTGATGTTTTGCAACACTAGTCTCTTTCTTTCTTTGTCTGGATTAAGCAAGAGTATATATAAGGCCACACTTCCTTATTTCCTCTTATTCTTCCTTTTTCTTTTCTCACGCTTGATTTTTTCATTATATGGTCTGAGGCCATGTTAGACTGAGTTATTATCCTGAAAATGGTTGTTCACACCTGAGATTCAGTTGTGTTATCTTGATCTACTGATAATTTGATGGGTTTGCACATACTGATCCCTGATCCTCTTGCATGGCTTAGTCTCATTCATCTCTTTGTTCTGGATTAAGCAAGTGTGTATATAATGCCATCATGCCGTATTTCCTCTTCTTCTTTCTCTCTTCATGCTTGATTTACACACGGAGGTGCATGAGACACAGGATGCTAAACCCCAAGGGTAAAAGCTTTAATTAGAGGGGTAATTCGCCAGGCCACTCCGATGTGGTGTAGTGGTTAACATCGTCGTCTCTCACACGACAGCCCGGGGTTCGATTCCCCGTGTCGGAACTTGATCATTTTTTCTGTTCTTATTTTTTCTTATTAGAAATATTCTAAATCAAACCATGGCAAATGGGCAAAAAAATAAACACAATCAGCACCGAAAACGGGCGTACCTTCCAAAGAGCACAGCCGCCTGTAATCGATGATGATTGTTCTGTCCATATTAAACATGATGGTTTGTACTAACAGTCACAATGGCCTGCTCCAATAGCTCCACGATGGCATGAATCTCCTCTTCAGTGACAATATACGGTGGCGTGATGATAACATGGTCGACGTGATATTCGCCAGTACGGCCCAGATTCCCCAGAATATGAAGACCCAATTGCAACGGCTCCTCAACGACTTTATCGGAGAATTGCTCTTCAATAGCAAATGGAAGTCGTCTTTCTGTGTCTTGAACAAACTCAACTGCCCAGAATAGACCCCGACCTCGAATATCGCCAATGAATGGCAGACAGGCGATGCGATCGTGAAGCAGCTTCTCCAGTAAATGCCCTTGTCGTCGCACGTTCCCCAGGAGGTTATCCCGTTGGATGATCTTCTGGACTGCAACTGCAGTTGCACATGCAAGAGGATGGGCCTGTGAGCATTAGCAAAATGATCTTATAATGTAGAGGACAGAATACTTGAAAGGTATGCCCATGAGCCAATGTCTTACTCCCACCGGACAGAGCATCAAAGATCTTCCCATGAAGCAAAACAGCAGACAATGGGATGAATCCACCTCCCAATGCCTTTCCAATGGTTTGGATATCTGGTCCTCGAATGCCTTCATCTTGCCAGGCATGCATCGTGCCAGTTTTGCCCATGCCACACATAATCTATAATATCAGTATCACCCGTCGATACTAGGTAGTCATCATGTCATACCTCATCAAGAATAAGCAGAACCCCATATCGATCGCATATCTCCCTGATCTTCTTGAAATAGCCAGGGACAGCAGTCACGCATCCCAAAGTAGTGCCACTGACTGTCTCTGCAACAAACGCAGCCACTTTCTCAGGACCAACTCGCAGAATTTCTTGTTCAAGTTGCTGACCTAGACGATCAACATAATCTTTGGCTGTTTCGTCTCTCTTCTTCATGCGATATTCATAGCACGGATCCACAAACGAGACATTCGAAGACATGAAGCTCTTGTATATTTCCCGACGTCCTTCATGACCAGACACACACAGAGCACCTATAGTATTTCCATGGTAACTCCGCTTTCGAGCAATAAAATGAGTTCGATTCTCCCCCTTCTCCTGCCAGTACTGTATGGCCAGTTTGACAGCAGCATCGGTCGCTTCACTGCCAGAGTTCACAAAGATTACCTTGGAAAGGCCCCCAGGTCGGTCTTGCAATAACAACGATGCCAGTTCCTCGGCGGCATTAGTAGTAAATGCAGATCCGGAATAGGCGTATGCGATGTTGCTGTTGAGATGACGCAGCATCGCTTCGGTAACCTCGGGCTGGTGATGCCCCAGGCACGCTACCGAAGGGCCTGAGGCAGCATCGATAATGGTCTCACCGGAGTCGAGGGTAAACGAAATGCCTTTTCCTGATAGGATATTCATTGGCTTCTTGCCTAGAGTGCGGTGAAGGACGTGGGATTGGACAATTTGGTCGTTAATTGACATTTTATCGTTGATATATTGAAGAATGTCAGTGGTGTCAGATATGACGGTCGATTATATATATCCAACTTCGGACTATCACTCTATACCAATACTTGCTCATAGATTCAGGACTTCTCAAAATAGATCCATCAACATCACTCCAGATCCATTGAATCACTTGCAGACATCTTCCCAACCATGGGCATGTAATGACTCAGTGGATGTTCTCTACACACCTCATAGGTACCTTAAGTGATTGTGCGTCCGTGCACCACCGCCGTTGACGCCTGCTCTCCGATTGGCTCCCAATCAACTCGAGCCCCGCCTAGGGGTTCACAGAGCGATATTTGATTGGTTTGTTCCATGTTTTCCTCAAAAGCGCCCCACTGGCGTGGTATGGAAATGCCGCAAATAGCACATTTTGAATTTCGATTATTTGATGCTTATCAGTCACCACCGCCCTTACCGCTGAAAAGCTCTGCTATGGTATCCTCTGTGATCTTCACCCCATATCTTGAGTAATCAGCATTTTCTACTCAACCCCATAATGGAGCCCGGGCCTGCTGCGAGACCATCACGTTCGTTGGATCTACCGCGTAGAATTCAAAAGCGAACTGGCACCACAAGGGAGCGCACAGGATGCTTGACATGTCGTCAACGGTATTGCAGTACCCCTCGTATAATAAGAAGAATATTCTCACTTTTTCTTAGCAAAAAGCGTTGTGATCTGGGATATCCGGTATGTGGACATTGCTTACGCCTGAATTATGTTTGCAAAAGAGAAACCCCACGACTACCATCAAACGTAGATGGCGTGAGATGCAACAGGCCACTGCATGGAGAGGTGGATGTGGTGACGTCTTTGCCACGCGAACCGGATCCAAGTTTGTTTTGGGTCGATGATCATAACACGGATTGCGGTTCTCCAGAAAGCCGAAGGCCCATTCTGCGGTACTACACGCAGACATTCACAACATTGCTGACGACAAACCTGGAGAATAATTCTTTTCTATCAGGTAAGTACTGAAATGCCGCTCTAGATCGAGCTAACAGAATCAGTCTTTCTTCCGATGGCCATGTACAGCCCAATCTTACTGGATGCCCTGGTAGCATGGGCCGGTGGGCATTTGTCACTATGACATGGGCAGTATCAACGGGTTGCACTCGAGAGCAGTGGATTGGCAATGGAGAATCTGATTGGCTCGCTCGAGTCTCGAAAGAACTCGTCTGAAATGAATCTAGCGACGTGTCTTGCTCTTTGCTCGATGGAGAGCATTATGCTAAGTCAGGATGGTGCATGGTATACACATCTTGCTGGTGCATCGGGAATTATTCGATCCCTTCAAGCTATGCCCGAGGATGGCCCGGATGGGGTCTTGTCCAAGTTCAGTGACCAAAATGCAGAAAGATGGCTTCTTTGTAATTTTGCCTATCATGACATTCTGATGGCAGTTGCGCTTGATAGACCACCTTTTCTGGCTTCGGGTGAATTTCTGTGCCTCCAGGGCGAAGCAGCAGATTCCTATTTTGGCCTGGCGTTGGACGTGCTGGTGGTGATATCAGATATTGCAGCGTTGAATTCACAGCTGAAAGAGATGACCCAGAAAAACTGGCTTGCAATGCATGTCTTAGAGACCAGTCAAGGCCTAGAGCAGAAACTGAAAGGGTGGACCTGTCGTCCGTATCCAAATACTGCCCTGGTCTTGCTTGCAGATTCTTACCGCAGTTCAGGGTTGATATACCTCTATCGAACTATTAGACATTACTTCCCTTACTATGACCCGAGCTTCGAAACCAAGATGGCAGATGAGGTTAACAAGATCATTGAAAATATTCGTGGAATGCCTAACCGATTCTTGGCAGAATGCACGTTGCTTTTCCCGCTGTTCATGGCCGGAGGAGAGGCTACAAAAGAAGAGCAGATGATGGCCATCAGAGAAAGGATGCTGTGTATCATAGAATCCCGCGCATTCAGAAATGTAGAAGTGGCGCTGTCCGTGTTGGAAGAAGTCTGGAGACTGCGTTTTGAGCGGCAAGGAATGGCATTCGGATACATTGATTGGCAAGATGTCGTGCGCCAGCGAGCATTGAAACTATGTCTATCATGAAAATGCATTATCAATATAATCTTGCCTCTAAATACACCAGGCGTCAACGGCGGCCGCTAAGCTTCACCCATTGATCGCCGCTGTTGACGCTGAGTTTTGCTGCTAATCATGCATATTTGATTACATCTTGCAGAATGCCGCCGTTGACGCCGAGAACAGAATGATGTAACATATATTCCATTAATTTCGCGGACATTCTATGTCTGTTGGCCTTGATGTCGCTATAAGAATAGATGTCACCGCAAGGACTGAGAAATCATAATCCAAGCCCAAACTGCTCAAGTAAGATATTATTATCTACCAGTCATCCTATCTTCCTGCTAATTAACAATAGAATGACGAACAACAGCAAAGGCGACCACTCAGCCGTCCCCTATCGCGGCCCAGAACTCCAGCATGTTCCCGACGATTTGGTTGTATCCAACGTTCTTCAAGTTGACACAGTTGATGAGCGTCTCTGGGTTCCCCAGGCACAAGACGTCTGGTTCCGTCCGCTGATGTTCAATACTTCGCAAGGCTATTTTGTCAATCTTCTCCGGGTTAGACATACTGGGCCTGTTCATGCCACTGTTCTCCGGGGAAGATGGCACTACCTGGAGCATGACTGGTGGGCTGAAGAAGGCGGTTATGCCTTTGAGCCGCCTGGCGATATTCATACATTGGAGGTGCCAGAAGGGGTGGAAGAGATGGTTACCTTACTCCATGTCACGGGCAGCTATATCTATGTCGACCCGGATGGAACTCCTCTTGGTGTGGAAGACGTGTTTAGCAAGATTGATGCGGCCAGAAAGCATTATGAGGCAGTGGGATTTGGTGCAGACTTTGTCGAACAGTTTATTCGATAGACGGACTGTATAAAAGTGTGTAAAAATATTACCCGTAATGGCAAAAATCAAGATCATGGATAATAAAATGGGGCTCTCCGCCTTGGTCCCCTATGATGTAGTGATCGGCACGGGGCGACGGTGGCCTTTGAATGCGAGATTGTACAACAATGGAAAGATCTTCCTGATCGCCGCTGCGGATATAAATATCCCGCCTGGAAGGACGATCGCGGGGCGCAGCATCCAGTCAGACGGAGAAGAATTATGGTTCTGCACCTTCTTGGCAGTGGCTATACAGCCTTGTGATGCTGACAATAAGCCAGCTGGTCGTTTTGCAGACGATATCCCTTTTTTGGAATAATGTCGATTACCCACAGTTAAAGACTCTGATTGACTTTCAAACTCAACATCAACACTGCAATGAAAAGCTGAGATATCAAATATACCGATCAACTGCTCTATCATACACGATGAAACGTTCAAGCATCTCCATGCCGAGGAACCGTGATGACGGAAATAACAACACACAGGGACCAGTGACAGTCGAAGAATGCGTAGCCCATCTGCGGCTTCTCACAGCATTTGCCAAATTGCGGCATGATATCAGCACGAGCGACCGTCTTTTCGGCATCGAGGACAGTGAGGCATGTGAATTCACCGGCAAAAAGAGAAACTTGGCCAAAGCACGAATCAGAGAGAAGCGGTGGGCCGTTTATGTGTCCAAAGCAGTGGATAGATTCATCTCCTGGTGGCAGAATTGCATACCAGATGGCTTTGTCGATCCTGCGTCCACTTTGCTCAGCGGACAGACAGGAGTCACTTGGACGGCAGACACATTACCACCAATTGGTGAGAATTCCTTTCTGTGGCATATCAGACAGGCTAGCTAACCCATCCAGATGTTCTGATGGTGTGGCATTCATACATGCTCCACCCCCGCTCATTCCTTGAAGACTGTATCCGACTGTCCAAAATTGGACTCTGGGCTTCAGGGATGCCCTGGGGAGCTGTCGGATCGTGCATCGAAGAAAAGACATTCTCCTACTATCCAGGTGACAAGGCAATCCGGCACTTTGAGTCTCAGACGGGCCTTGCGTGGGAAAGCCTTGAGGATCCCCCAAAGACATTGACGTGTCTTCGCTGCAAAGCTGGGATCGACACGCCGTGGACCACTGCCACAAACGTCGGTTACGATCCGGATGTTGCTTTTGCCCACTGCACTGGGCTGGCAGACAAGTCCTTCCGGGTCCAATGTGCGTCGTGCAGGTTCAGCATCACTCATGCTAACCTTCGAGTCTCTCAGTTCCGTCGTGATGTGCAGGCCTTGCTGAAAGACGGCACCCCCATGCCAGGGACGATATTGGGCTTGCGTGGCACTCCAGCAGAAAATGACAATCGGGATAGTTCATTTCCTAATCGCCTTATCATGGGCAGCAAGGTTGAGCTGCTCGAATTGACAGACCCAGCCAAGAATGAAAATACCAGCGTTGAAAGCATCCGCAGTATACTAGAACGGTCCCTGAAGAACCGCCGGTTGATGTGCCAGGTCAACAATACCGTGATGCCAACAAGTATTAGTCACTCCGAGGGCATCTTCATTCGCCGGATGATGTCGAGTTACTGGGATAATGCATCGCCCTTTTCGCTCGACTTGATTGGAGCTGTAATCAGACAGAGCCAGTTCATCGAGAAGATAGAGCAGCTGAAGTGGCTCCAGTCACCGAGTCTCCCATCGACCATGAGCAGCCTGATTGCTAAATACGGCGTGTTTATGGACATAATGATTTTGAATCAAGATCGTGCTGCCGTCCCAACACTGGATGTTGATCTTGTCTGGCATACGCATCAACTGTCACCATCTCGATACTACGCATTTTCAACGCAGCAAGCAAGCGGCATATTGATTGACCATGACGACAAAGTTGATGAAGTCAAAATATCCGACGCTTTTGAATGGACATCAAAGCAGTATCAAAAATTGACTGGCGGCAAGGTCTACAGCGAATGCACCTGTTGGTACTGTGAAGCTGTCCGAGAATCCCAGAATCGCCTGTCCTCTTTGACATTGCTATCATCCGCCTTGAGTGGAAGATCAAATGCTTCAGTCATGTCCAATAGTAACAGCGACGTTCAAGGCAATGGAAGCCCTCATATTTCCTCTCACAACGCCGTTCGCGCCCAAGGACAAGCTGCACCTCGCGCCTCAGAGGCAAAAATTGAAGAATTGAAAAAGAGCTGGGAAAAGGTACGAAGACGGAGTGAGAAATCAGCTGGAAAGAAAAGACATTATTTCACCCAAGACAGTGGTCACGATGTGGATATTCCATCTCAGATCAGCATTTGGGGTGTTCCTTGCGACCTACCTCAACATGGCCCGCACATGCGCGATCCAGGGGTTCATGAAGATATCTACCCATCTGATCCGCTATGTATGAACGTGGCTTTGGGCGCAGCAGGAAACTGTGTGGCAGGGACAGATCGAGAGGCCTTTGGAGCAGGAGGATGTGTGGCTGGGATGGCGATGGGCGAAACACCAGGGAAGCATCGCGGAGGTCGACCAGGATTCTGCCAGGGAAGTGGATTTGATGGAATGAGCGGGGGGATGTTTTGATATCAGTTGTAAATATTCATGAATGTATGCAAGAGGAAATCCATGACTGGAAAATGATATGCGCGGCTGTTAACTCGCCCTAAATGGCTAGATCAAACTCTGTTTTCCGATGCCAAGACGTGGCATCCACGCATCTATATAATGATTTTTATCTTATTTAGAATTGGCTAAAGTAGTTGCCTTCATTTTTCTCGTTATAGAACCAGTCCAGCTAATCACCATGCTGCCCAACATTGACGAAAAAGAAAATCGTGCTCGTATGCAGCGAGGCGAGCTCTACCATGCATTTTCCCCGGAGCTTGTAGCTGCCCGCAGACGATGTTGTCTCAGCAAAATATCAGGACTTGACTGGGGACCTATGACTGGTGATAATGCGTTTCTCAGTTTGTTCGCACGTATTGCTAGACTGAGATCAGACGCCACAGACACACCAGTCTCATCCGCGACACTCATAGCCCAGGCAGTCGGCATCTGGCAGGATATCGACAGTTGGAGCCCTTCAGATCCCATTGATCGCCTCGTGTATCAAAACCCCCCCGCTGCATGCTTCATCTGGCTCTTTTCCATCCTTTATCCCGACAGACTGGTCGATGAAAAGGTACAAAAAACGGTACGGCAGTGCCTGGGGAGTCTGTCGTCCACGCCACTAGTGGAAAGTTCTCTCCTATTCCCTCTCTTCGTTGTTGGCATAGCCTGCATAGAAGAGCAATACAGAAAGGTACTCCAGGAGCAACTAGACAAGATCCACGATTCTTGTCGGCTGGGCAATATTCAGACGTGCAAGCAAATAATTCGACGAAGCTGGATGGTATATGATGCTGGAAACAACCGAAGCTGGGACTGGATGCGTCTGCTTGAGGCGGAGGGTGTGAGTGTGCCAGTTGCTTGGTAGTGTCTCATCAGAGTAGCCGTTGTACATGCAGTAAATTTATACATGCATGATGCTCTGAATACTGAACAAGGGCTGCCGGTAGGCGGAAGTCTTGGAGTGTGAAATATGGGAATAGCGCTTCATGATAGCTCTGATTGGAATGACGACAAGGGCCGTTGTCTACATTCAGTCTCCATTGTTGGCGCAGAAAATCCATATTTCGAACGAAAATATCCGATCGCCATGTCTTGTGGATGACGCGCAGCCGGCCCATGATGATGCGCTGGTGGGTATGGACCACCGCGCAGAGACCAACAACGACCAGAGGCCAGCCCAAAATGCCATTCACAGGTGGATCCGCAAAAGAGCGTCGAGTCGATCCACGAAACGGGCCACAATCCGCTGCAACATGGGAATTCGAGCAGAGACTTTTGGATCGAGGGTCTTTTTGACATACACGAGACATGCCAGTCGGTAGAGCTCAAACAGAACTGCATCATCGGGGGAGATATTGCTATGGTGACCTTCCTGAGAACAGTCCCAGCCCTGTAGATATGATTCTATCTCCGTCAATTGAGAGCGTACCACCTCATCAAGTATCATGCAGGGAGGTGGGTTCATCGTCAACACTGAGATTCGGAAAATGGTAACGATCAATTCTTGTGATAAGCCCAGAAGTAGACTTTGCCCGGAAGAGTAATTACTTTCAGCTGTGAAGGAGTTGAATATCTGAGACGCTGGAGCGATTGCCAGACTCGGCCCATGCGAAAAAGCAGTCAGAGCGTAAAAGTAGGAGAACATTTCCAAGAGAAATATTCGCAGCTCGAGGCTGGATGGAGAAAGCGATATCCGCTGCTGGAGGAGAACAGCAGCGGCGTTGAGATGAGGGAACAGCCGATCAGTATCGGAGAAGTTGTGTGACTCACTGTGTCAGTGGAACTGGAGGTGACCAGAGAGAATGGAACATACTTCATGGACGCACAATAGGAGAACTGCGAGGAAAATGCCATCTGCGGACTGCCAGCCAGTTCCAAGTGGAAAGTAGATTGACCATCACCTGATGCATGAACGTCTTCGGTCGTGAGAGCTGCCTTTAATGCTGCTACAGATTTACCATATAAATCGAGAGCGATGGTTCTCAGTTCCGGTTCTTCCGTTTCAAATTTCAGCAGATCCGCAGCTGACACGGCCAAGATACAATTCATCGTCAAAGGATTCCCGAGTACCATTGGAACAACATGGTGTAGAAACCGCTCTCTGCGGCTGCCTGGACTGATCGACATCCACACCGGGCCAAATTCTGTAAAATGAGCCAAGAGGTGGCGTAGAATTGGTGGTAAATTACAATTTCGCACTAACGCTTTTTATGCAAACCACAGCCGCGCCTATCTGTGGTGTTCTTTCTTTCTATCACTAGTCATTCTTCGAAATCGGCTTGGCCACTCCACACTTAATCTAGCCACACCGCCAAGGCCTTAGCTTGAATAAGTTATTGGACAAGCGCGAAAAGATTTTCCTGATCTCTACTCTGTGTAGGTATATTTGTAAATCATTTCCTTCTATGAGTTTTGCAAGATATATTAGGGCCAACCTTGCTACATTAGTTTTAATATTTCCACTCACGATCTGTAAGCGACCTCCCCTACAGCCTATAAGGAGATGCTTCCGCCCATTCTAGCGCCGATTCTCACCTATAACGATATCTTACTGTAGCATTTCGCATTTGATCTACACGACTATTGAAATCTAGGGCTTTTGGAACAGTGGCTGGTTGGACATTAAATACCTCCATCCCCCCTCCCCCAAGTTCTTCTACCCATTGATCACTCGCCTCAAACCTTCGCGCATCAGATTTTTCTATCCTTAGCTTCCATCATGGTGCGATCGTATCTTTTGATCGGATCCCTCGCCGCTCTCGGTCACCTGGCTCACGGCTTGATCTTTACTGATCGAATCAGGCAAGATGTTGGGGAAGAAGTTCTACATTTACTCCATTCTGAGAATTCAACAACTGTGAGATTTGGTACCTCGCTAGATATTGAGAAACAGGTTTGGAGACTAAACACAGAGGGATTTAATGATGACGAAGGTGTCATTACGCCCCTGAACTCCGACTGGACTCTCCAATGCGAAGAGGGCATCAAATGCTCACTGGATCCTGAAGGATTCAGAAAACCGTATCGGATCACTAGAGTCGATAACGCTCCTATTTTTACGATTCAAGACATCCCGACCTCACTCTATCTGTCTCGGTCGTCCGACGGATACCTAGAACTGAGTAATATCCAAGATGATTCGATCTATTTTACATTTGAGAAAGTCCCAGGTACGGGGGTTCTCCTTTGGTCTTCAACGCTATTCCTATACTGACATGCACCTTTCCCTTAGTTCCCAACCTGGGCCTCGATGAGGTTCTCTAGGACTATGAGAGCAGGGGGACACCTGAAGGAAACAGAGATAAGTTGGATTTGGATCTAAAATGGTCAAAAGGTCTTGGATATGGATGCTCTCAGAAGAGAAGAGAGGGGAGTTGGGCGATAGAAGAGGAAAAATAAACTTCTAATCTATCTAATCTAAAAACGCTTCTCATATCGCATACCTTTCTAAAAAGGTATTCATAACCTCCTGATCCTATCAATAGAGAGAGTGAGGATGAGGATGAGGGTGGAAGTGGGAGGGCTCAAAAATCTCGCCACCTTCATCGCTGCTCTCATCTTTCCACCCTCATCGCCGGACCTCCTTTTGTTGGTCCACATTGCTTATTAAACAATCATGTTTGTCCAATATTATAATGGCCTCATTAATCTGTAGTAGGCGAAATGATGGTGGTAGTCCACCAAACATGGCTGGAAGTAATATATTTTTACACAGAATGCCATGATCAGGCTCATCCTATCACGCGCTATACAGATGACGGCGATCAGTTTCGCGAATGAGGTGCCAAACTACTTGCGCTCATGCAATCTACACTCGGTGGGACTCTGTATCTGTATTAGAGCGAAGAGATCGGAATGAGCTTCCCTTGTGACTGGGATCCGGATGAAGACTATAAGGATGTGGAATCAATCAACTTCTGGCAGAAGATGAAAAGATTACATCTGGACGGTTCTGAAGCTTTACGACAGGTACGAGAGCTTCTACGGAAAGAGGCCAGGGATCATGCCCGCACTCTGATGCAGTGGAGCGATGAGCCGAATGCAGGATTTACAATTCCTGGTGTGAGACTGTGGATGAGGGTGAATGATGACTATCGAACAATCAATGTGAAGTCGCAGATGGAGCTCATAGGGCAGAATATGTCAGTATGGCAGTATTGGCAGCAGGCTCTCCAAGACCGCAAGACACATAAAGATGCTTTTGTCTACGGTGGATTCAAAGATTAAGACCCCCGTAAAGAAGAGGTCTACGCGTATTTGAGGATAGGCAGTCAGACAAAAAAGACATGTCTCATCGTCATGAACTGGACTGGAAATAATGTTACATGGGAAGTATCTGATGGCATGGAGGTTGATCAAGTGGTTTTTTCTACATTCCATACCATGGTTCCTAGAGAGGCCGGCGGGATAATAAGGCTCGAGGCCTGGGAAGGTCTTATGACATATCGTAAATGAAGAAGCATGTTAAACTTTTATAAAACAGATGCAAATCTAGCACTTCCTTCCTAAACTTTTTATCGAATTTTTACTAGTGTAATTATCATATCATGCGCCACGGGGTGTGTCTAAGAGCGTCAACCGAGGCGATACTCTCTGGCGGCTGTACTTCAAAAGCTCCCTGAATGTCAAGCCTTGCAACAAGACGAAACAACTTCTCCACGACGTCACTTGAGCATTTTGCGTGGGAGACAATCCAGAAACTTGCGAAGAATTTCAGCAGCATGCGCAAGGCCTTTCAACGGTGAAGAGCTGTCGATATTCAATGTATCAACGGTTGAATGGTTGAACGAGGTAATTCCTGTATCAACCAGTTAATTCTTACAAATTGGTTGTACTGCATGATCTTTAGTTGGAGTGCATATCATTATTTCTTATATTTGGATGGGTAAAAGGTTGATGCATGATGGATGTTATTATTATTATTATTGTTGTTGTTGTTGTTGTTGTTGTTGTTGTTAAGTATACCGGAATATATTTCGAGAGAGCGTGAGTCGAATTTGTGGACTTACCTTGCCGTTGGAAGACCGTTCCTCCTCGATGATATTCCATACTTGTCCAATTCTTCAACGAAGAAACCAAGGGATTGGATGGTATTTCGAGCAGAAAGGTAAAAAGTGTTGCTGACATGTCAGATGGGTAACCAAATTATGCAACTTTATGCATCTGGGTCAGGGAATATTATGCAATTGATGGCCATTGGCAGGTGAGGATGGAGACCCTCAGTTAACTGTTTGCGGGTAGAGGGCCGAGTGGGAGGGTCCAGTGTGTCTGACGAGGTCTACTCATCACCACGGAAACCCTTACACTGTATTCATCTGTCCGTTTTCATTTTTAATGGCTTATTTGAGATTTTACCATCCAATGTGATAATACTCAATAAAGGAGTGTATGGCTTAGTGCAGTTACTTCTAGAATTTAGTACAAGATGTGTTATATTGAAGTGGGGTCTTCAGCGCGGGGTAGGACTCTTATATGAAGTCCAGTGGTATCTCCCATCAAAGGGCGGTTGTTTCGTCTGTAACTTCAAAATTTTTTCATGAGAATACTGCTGGAAACAAGATACAAGGAAAGTGAGCATGGAGAAGACTAAGGTTGTCAAGTTTCTGGGGCCATTCCAAGGCTTGCCCACTTACCCTAATGAAGCACCACTTACCAATTTGACTGCAGTCATCACAGGCGCCAATGGCATGTCTGGATACCATATGGTCCGCGTGCTTGCAGCGGCACCGAAAAGATGGAACAAGATATACAGTTTGTCGCGACGGCCACCGCCAGATAACTTTTTCAGGGATCTGGGAGACGGTGCATCGAGGGTCGAACACATCTCTATTGATTTCCTCATTGAGCCTTCCAAAATTGCTAATCGGCTGAAGGAGAAGGTCAAAAAAGTGTATGTATGAATAACTATGGATTTGAGAAATAGGTCTTGTTGCTCATAATGATGCTTCAGTGATCATGCCTTCTTTTTCTCATATATACAGCCACAGCAGCAAAAAGGCAACATTCTGAACATGTGGTTAGATGTGGATGAGCTGGCAAAGGTTAATGGTACGGTCTGGCTAATATCTACAACTAGATCTCGCGGTTAACAGGAGTACATAGCAACTCTATTGAAAAACTTCATGGCTGGTCTGTGTTTGGCAAACCTCCAACCCAAGCGTATCCTCCTACAGACAGGAGCTAAGAACTACGGCTTCCACATGGGTCCCACCACTAGCCCATCATTTGAATCAGACCCCAGAATCCTCCTGGAGAACAACTTCTACTACCCACAGGAAGATGCGTTAGTCGAATATTGCAAAGCCACAGGTGCATCTTGGAACGTGCTACGGCCATCATACATCATCGGTGCTGTGCAAGATGGCGCACTAAACCATATGATGGGATTAGCAATTTATGCAGCTGTCCAAGCGCATTTGAAGCAGCCCCTGGCTTTCTCAGGGGACTATAATTCCTGGGACCGCGAGTATTGTCAGAGTATTGCGCTTCGTATTGCTGACTTTGAAGAATGGGCTGTTCTCACAGATCAGGCGGCCGATGAAGCCTTCAACATCCAAGATGGGCTTTCATTTACCTGAGGTCGCTTTTGGGCTTATTTGGCGAGCTGGTATGGGACTACATGGACTCCTCCTGAGACTGATGAATCGAAATATCGGGTGACCGAGACAAGATATGAACAAACACCGCGAGGGTATACTTCCCAAGCAAGCTGCGCTTTGAAGAAACCATGGGGACTGACCAACGGATGATCACAGATACGGACCACATGGTGTCACCCGCTCTACCTTTAGTTTACTTGAGTGGTCTCGCCAGCCCGAAGTCCAGAGGGTATGGAAAGGACTTACTCAACAACACGGGCTGGTTCTTGACCCATTCAATGAGAAGGATCGTGCCCAGATCTTTGGGATTGCTGACTCGGCGGTAATTGGAGGATGGGCCCTTTCTCTCAGCATGCGCAAGGCACGGAAGCTGGGTTTTCTGGCGACAATGGATTCATACGAGTCTGCATTCCACACGTTGCACGAACTGGCTCGGTTGAAGATTGCGGTTTCCCCTGTTTTGAAGAAGTTTACGGAACGAAGATCGCCGTAGAGTAACAGATGCAGACTGACTACCTAGGCATGCATCGAATCTGCTGGCAATTGCTTCGTCAAATCAAAGAGGAATGCGACCCAGATTTAAGAAAGATGGTTAGCGCTAGGTACTTAGAGACAGAAAGCCACCTACCCTTCATTGTGGGGTATATCTTCATGGCTGTTTTTGTTACTGATAAATTGGACAAGACGATGGCTAGGAAGGATGGTGTTGTGAAGAGTAACTTGTTGATGTGGACTGCTGATGTTGTGGATGATTTTATCGAGATGGAGGATAGTGGTTTGATGCTACTATAATTTATGATTCAAGACTTTCTTTAGATATTAAAAAGGTTATTTGTATGAGGATATGTGGATAATATGATACTTATAATAAAGCAGTGAATATAAAGGACTGGGCCCTGTATACACCGTAAGGCATATATCTGTAGTTAAATACACATCTACCTTGAAACTATACTTTACATATCTATTTTCCTTGTTCTTTAATAGATTCATTTATACACTACCTATACATTACATAGCCATAGGCTTGGCTCATAACACTACGTCCCGCATCTGACTCCCACAAAGACAGGCATTTATAGAAGTTCAACTGGTACACCTGCATCAAGATAGGGGAGACTGTCTCGTATATCTAAAGGATATGTTATTCGGGAATGCTAAGTGCTCTGGAACTAACTATTTCATCTTTTGCCTTAACATGACATTCACCATTATGTATCAAGCTCCGCGATGAAAGTCTGTGGAAATTGAAACGAATTTGGTCAGTCAGGAGGCGGCTCTCCAGGCCAAATTATCTGCATCATATCTTTGTCAACTTAAAGCTCTTAGTAAAAAGACACCAGTAACAGGTTCATCATTGATTGCTCTCCTCACGAGCTAGATCTACAGCATAAACAATGGGGACATGCAGTCTTGTTCACATGTTGATAAGTATAGTCTTGTTAAAACAATCTATGGTACAACTACAACCTAGTAGAAGAAAGGTATTCTGACAACTATAGCTTGTCATGTCTTCATCCTCTATCTACGAGTATGCTCTCCACTGTCTGAAATAATGGCCCCGATCACCAGGGCTCTTGAGAACTGGAAAAGCCACTGGCAATTAAAGAACCTGGGTGCGGATGATCGATTCAAACCAACACATTAGACCATAAGATACTTGGCACTAGCAAGTACTATGGTGCATACCCTGTAGAAAGAAGAAAAGAGCACTACAAGAACGGAGAATGAGGGATATGATACGCCGGGTCTGCGCACGCTTTCTGGTTGACTTCAGAAATTTCGATGCAATAATAGACTATCATACCGAGAGGCTTCAAAAGCTTCGATTTTCTATGATTATGAGGATGGATTTATGATGATTTCTTTTTAAATCGAATTGAATTCGGCTATCAATAAGCGTTCGCAGGACACAGTCCTATTCTTCTATGGAGTTTGCCCTGAAATATTGTTGTGATAGACCGATTTTACCGTAGCTATTCCACAACTCGCTTCAAACCACCCCATCCTTTTTCTCCTCCAATAGCCAAGCCGTTTAGTTCTTCAAAGTCAGTACACCTGGCCTCCATGGCAGGGTATTGTAGTCGCCACCGGCACTCGCATCGCGTCCCTGGTAGAGGAATTGCAGGTTGCAGGGGTCGACGGTCATTGTTTGGTCAGGGTTGGTGCGAACCAAATCGCCGTGACTGATGTCGTTGGTCCAGGTTGCACCGCTGTTGGCCTTTCCAGCGAAGGGATTGTTCTCGCTGGCTGCCTGCTCTGTCCACGAACCGTCGAGACTACTGGCGGTGAATGAACGGAAATACCGGCCGTTAGTTCCAATTGCCTCGACGATCATCAGGTACTGGTTTTGCCCTTCGACGGTGTACACTTGGACTGCTTCGAAGAGATTGTTCCGGCTGTCACTGAGAACGACTTCTGACGCCGTTCCGAAGTCTCCAGGGAAGTTGGCGATTGGCATGCTCGACCGATAGATCTTGCCGTTATCTCCCGCAAAGAAAAGATACATATTCGTGGCGTCACCGATAAGGGTCTGGTCAATGGCGCCAGTGTCCGAGCCGGTGATCTTTCCAGAGAAAAGAGCTTTCTCGGATGACCATCCATTGGCATTGGTAGGATCGCTTGACGTTCGGTAGGTAAACGTACTCGAGCCCCATTGGTAGGCCAGCACCCAGATACTCTTTGGCTGGAAGTAGAGCAGCGTGGGCGCAACTGCCGAAAAGCTCGTCGCGGTTTGACTTGCAGATGCCATGTCAGACCATTCTGCAAAGGGGCCAAAATTCATCGAGCCGTAGTTTCCACTGGCGTCGGAGGTTGATGCATAGACGATATGCTTGTTGTTGGAGACCACATTGGTAAAATCCTTGAGCGCCGTCCATCCAGACTTTGGATCTGCCAGAGAGCCAGTTGATGTCCAGCGATAGGTTGACGGAAGAGCACAGTCGGCGATGACAACTGGTACCAGAGAGAGCAAGAATATGCCAGATGGCACACCAGCTTGCGCCTTGAAGAACTTCATTGTCGTTGGATTGCAAACAGAGGTGGTTGAAAGATTGAAGACTTCAAGCAGGGCGATCTTGTTTAAATAATCTAAGATGGCTGATATTGTATTGTTTGGGAGAGGGGGTTGGATGAATCACTTCCCTTCGCATGTAAGCCCATGATCTTCAATTCGAAACACATGAGGTTTCGTATGTTTTTGATTTGCTGCTCTCCGAAAAATGGTCAAATTAGCCAGAAAAATTGGCCGGCGGAATATCGGCTTCATTGCAAATGAGGAGTTGCGGAAGTGCATCTGATATTATCCTGATACCCGACGGCTGTTTCTGTATAAAACACACTAATCGTGGCAGCTCGGCAAAAGACGACTGAAGAGTGTCAGGAATAAATAGATATTGGCGCTCGGAAGTACCCCGGAGAAAGTAGTTTGGACGGGATTTGTTGGTTAATCTCCACTTGGGAGGACCTTTTCTTCATTTACCGACTGCATTGGCCCCACTTCGACAGTAGCTAATATTTGTAGGTTCTTTTGTTGTTACATCGGGGCTAGACCTTGCCAGTAGCTTGGCGGTTTGATAACTAGTATTCAGGGATAGTATGTCTCACAGGGATCAGCTAACTCCGCATCCATTCTTGCAATTATTTAGGCTAAAGATGATCGAATGTGATCTCCTGATTCATTTAGTAAACCTCGAGGCAACCTCGGTTCCTCATCAGTGAAGGAGATAGATGAGCATCCGGTTTTGATTAGGAAAGAACCCCGTTTACTAACTATGAGCTTTTTGTCCCTAAGAATATCGGCACCTTGATTCAATAAACCTTGGGTAAAATCGGCAGCCTCCGTTCTCCATCGGTGAAGGGGATAGATGTGCATCGAGTTCCAACCACGGAAGATCCCCATTTAGTAAACTATAAACTTCTCATCCCTAAAAATATTGGCTGTATAAATATTTTGTCCATCCCATCTAGAAATGCCCCTTCACCCCTTTCTCCATTATTGGCTTGAAGAATCAAAACACCCCCAAAATGGTTCAAATCAAAGCAGCTACCTTGGCCGTCCTTTTCGCTGGGCAAGTGCTTTCTACACCCATTGAATCCCGACAGGCCTCTGTGAGCATTGATGCCAAATTCAAGGCTCATGGGAAAAAATACCTGGGAACCATTGGTGAACAGTACACCTTTGACAAGAACGAAAAGACCCCAGCGATCATCAAGGCCGATTTTGGCCAATTGACTCCGGAGAATAGTATGAAGTGGGATGCTACAGAGCGTGAGTAGACCTGTGTTGTGGTGACAAAGTATTCCAAGCTGATTTCAAATAGCAACTCAAGGGCAGTTCTCCTTCACCGGGTCGGATGCTCTGGTATGTACCCGGCTTTCCCACCCCGATTGCTTTTTTCTGGTCCTGACAGACTCTAGGTCGACTTTGCCCAGTCCAATGGGAAGCTGATCCGTGGCCATACTCTCGGTAAGCTTTAAGGATCTAGGCTCAAGTACATCATAATAGGAAGGCTAAACTAGTCAAGTGTGGCACTCTCAGCTCCCATCTTGGGTCTCTTCCATCACCGACAAAACAACTCTGACAAATGTCATGAAGAGCCATATTACCACGGTGATGAAGCATTACAAGGGCAAGATCTACGCCTGGGTTTGTTAATCCATATTATAGTTCTCTACCAGATTACTGATTGAAAAAGGATGTTGTGAATGAAATCTTCAACGAGGACGGCTCCCTACGTGACAGTGTCTTCTACAATGTTCTTGGCGAGGACTTTGTGCGCATCGCTTTTGAAACCGCTCGTGCTGCAGACCCAGATGCAAAGCTCTATATCAATGACTACAAGTGAGTCAGCCATCTGCTCTTTCGTTGTGCTTGAATTCTAATCTTCAAAGCCTGGATTCCGCCTCTTATGGCAAGTTGACTGGTATGGTCAGCCATGTCAAGAAGTGGATTGCTGCTGGTATTCCAATCGATGGAATCGGTAAGATACTTATTATTGCATTTCACTGGGTCTTGACACTCACTCGTTTAAGGCTCTCAAACCCACTTGGGCGCTGGTGCCGGTGCTGCAATTTCTGGATAAGTACCCTTGCCTCTTGTCTCCCGAAGATTAGCTTACACCCTCTCACAGCTCTGAATGCTCTAGCCGGTGCCGGAACGGAGGAGATTGCCATCACTGAGCTTGATATTGCTGGCGCCGGCTCTACCGATTATGTAAATGTGAGTTTCCAATGCCACCACTGATACGATTTTCTTTGCTAAACATTTATTACTATAGGTTGTCGAAGCCTGCCTCGATCAGCCGAAATGTATTGGAATCACAGTTTGGGGAGTTGCCGACCCGGTAATGCTCATTTATGTTTAAATAAAAGACTGTATGCTGATACTGAATCTCTTAGGATTCGTGGCGCTCCGACGAGAGCCCATTGCTTTTCGACAGCAACTATAACCCTAAGGATGCATATACCGCTATTGCAAATGCTCTCTAATGGCGTTGATTTTGATCTATCTGGAATTTCGAAGTGTGCTACTGAGCAAGCTATAGTTGAGACAAAAATCAAATGATACAAAGTTAGTTGAAATCCAAGGGCGGGCATAAATGAATACTATATTCTCATCGCAACTGTATTACGTGCCGTAGATCTCGAGGCCCGGGGAGGTGACGTAGCATATTGCAAATGAAAACATAAGTGATAGAATCTATCATTTACTTACCCGTACAATTTATCTGACTATTGACTCCATTGGCATTGGTTTACTATAAAGTGTGCCAAATTGCTGTAGTCGGATATGCATTTTAAGAGCGCACCTCAAGCTGGTGGTCATCATGGCCACAAGTCGCCTCTGGAAGACCATCCTTGCTAAATAATCATCCCTTACTCTTTAATTTCCAACGTAGGAATCATAGATTCGACAGCGATTAGCAGAGCAATGGAAAGAGATGATAGAATTGCAAAAACCTGTTGTTGTCGGGGATGGACTAACCTAATCGGGGTGTTAAAAATAACTTGGAAAGTTGAATGCGGAATACCGTCGAAATACGACACTTTGTAATTATTAAATACGGCAATCTCAGATGGTGCTAAACTTCCCCACAGTGATAGCTGTGATCAGTGGCGAATTCTCTCGCATCATTGTAGGTGCCTAACATTACACAGTCAGATTATTGGCCTGGAGGAGCTGAACTGATTCCGAATGGAGCCGAACGGGATCGAGAAGACGCAGGAGGGGAAGAAAGAGGAAGGCAAGGATGTACGTGGTCGGATCATCTTGCTGTCTTGAACCACAGCTGGACGGGAGAGGCAGCTGGACGGATTACCTGGGCAGTTTGTCACCTGGAACCGGAATTGCTGGTTGTATAACGAAGTGCTTCTCTACAGACATGGTTAGACCGGCGTTGCCATAGTATAACTCATCTTGAATGATACTAAAATCGTTTCTATCGAGCTGAGAAAAATGAAAACCAATTGATCTTGATCAGACACTCTTTGCTTACAATCGAATTCGACAGCATCCGTGATGTCTCCATTATCTGACAATGATAGACTCTTTGGATTGGTCTTTCTGTATCTGTTCGACAAGGAGAAAGATACCTTTAAGTCCATGGAAGCCGAAGCCAAGGGGAGCGATTCACTGCACAGTGCTATAGAGTTACTGGCACATGGCCGTCAGATTCCAGAGATGGATAGGGAAGCTCTCTATATTCTCTTCGCTCCCGGAACTTCTCGGTAGTTCTGGAATAATAGCAGTCTTCGAAGCTAAATAAAGGGAGAGATATCGCCTTCATTGAAGCACCGGAAGACTTGGTTAAGTTGATCGCTGGATTGTCGGATGATGCAGTCCCCAGCAGCGTCGCTGCCATCTGCCCACAGGGACGGAGGCAACTGTTGGAAGAAAAGTCCACAGCACTGATAGGACTACGAGTCGATCATGGAGGTTGCACGAATCCCAGATCGGCTTTCCTGAACAATCTTTCTCAGCTATACATAATCTCACTCCTATGCAGAGAATTGGAAATATCGCCGTTGGAATATGGAGTATTGCTATCTCTTTATGAGTATGGCTTCGATGTTTTCAAGGACCCAGCTACGACAATGTCTGTCGTGAAGCAATTTTTCCCAGATCAGACTCCGGCCCCAAGGTGGAAGCTTTCAGAGTTGCTCTTTGTTATCAGGGGAGTGCCCAGCTCGGAAGACGACAGTACGAACCCGACCATCGAGAATAAAATTGAAGCCGCTACCTCAGTGCTATCAGCATTGATGTCGTATCGGACGAATAGTGGTAAAGTGGACGAGGAGAACTTGGGAGTACAGGTCGCTCAACTCTCCACGCGTTTATTTGGCCCAGACAGGGCCAGAGAACCGTCGACTTCCTCGAGGATCCAGACAGGATAAGACAGAACGTACCAAGGATGGATAACATATTAGTGGAGTACCTCAGTCCATTCCTAGGCGAGAAAAGTGCTCGGAGTCTCTTGAAAGATCTCAATCTCAAAGATGAATCGCAGACAGACAAAGTGAATGATCGTCGCAGAGCTTTCATCGACACACTCTCTCCAGTTATAGACAGAGCTAAAAAGAAAGAGGTTATTATGGCGTCCTTGAGCTCATTCCTACCAAATATAAGCTCTACCATGTTGCAGTTTGCTGTGTCCGAAGTGATCACTGTACGAGAGAAAAGTTCGTCAGGAAACATGTCAGTCAAGAGTGGCATGGGGAGTCTATCAGAACAGGGAGAGACTTCGGCAGCTAGCGTCAAGGGATACGATGGTTGTTTCCTTCCTCCGAAAACAGATGTCTACACTTTCACTACGGCCGCAGGACAGGAGACGCCACCAACACTGCAGATAGATGAAGACACCCTTCCATTCAACTCTTCTGAATCGAATTTGTTGACGGCCACCAGTAGGGGTTGATCAGTGGGAAATGGTGCAGACTTCAGTATACAAGCGACGTGAGCCAGTTTAGATGGGCTGCTCAGAGTGTTGTTAGTGTCGCACCTGCAGGCTTTACTGATGAGAATCTAGTCGATGGACAGGTAGTGTCGAGTATAGGCTCTATTCTCGAAGGAGTGATGCAAATATCCCTCGTTATCGACCGCATGGCGCTTCAGGAGACCGAGTCGAGTTTTGGCAGACTGCAAAAATATTCGACTTCAGTGCATTGAGATTGCAGGATATCCAGCGGCTGGAGCAGTACAAGCAGCTGAAGGATCACTTTTCGCAGGCATCAGCCGAGAAGGCGCTGCTTGAGCTGTACAGGTGGATCTATGCGACGCACGATAGCCAGCAAGGGACGTTGGCAGAAGCCCTCGAGAGCGTCATCGGATGGCCAGAGCGGACCTGTTCCAGACTGTTAGAAGCCAAATATCCAGGCAATGATGAGAGCGCCCGTCCGGAGGGGTTCAAAGACATCACTTGCTGTTCTAAATGTTGATGTTGGAGTTTGTTGATAGGCTCAACCTCCCCAGTATGTCTCTGGAATCATTGCTGGATCTGGCTGAACCAGCCATTTCATTAAACCCTAAACGGCACGTTTAAAAACAGTCAAGTCGCTGTCCATGGATGGAAATACGATTACGTCGGTGGATAAAATCGTGTATTCTGAAGATGACAAGGCAATTTCAGTCGATTATGGCAACGGCTCGCGCACCACGCATGAATACGACAGGAAAACTCGCCGCTTGGACAGGAAATACACAGAACGCAAGAATGACAACACCTATCTTGAAGATGTTATGTACATGTACGACTGCCTGGGAAGGGTCATGCACAAAAACAATCAGACTGAACAAACTGTCTATCTCAATAATAACGTCGTCTGACCATCACAAACCTTCCAGTACGACGTTCTGGGGCAGCTACTTGAGGCCACTGGTCGTGATCAGGTAGACGCTTCAAAGGATGGTCAAAAACGGCTACGCCCCTACAGTGCTACTTCTGGGAAAGTTAACTCGGTTCCACGACCTGGGTGCCAAATGATCGAATACGTCGAGGCGTATCAGTACGATCCGGCTGGGAATATCACTTAAATGCAGCACAGACCACGAGCAGCAACGGACTACTCGGGCTAGACTCGAAAATATAACTACACGGACCCTAGTTCAATCAATCCCCAGGTGAATTCTAACAGACTTAGTGGCACCGCTGTCGGGAAGGCCACAGAAACATATCGATATGACGGCAATGCGGGTCGGAACGGTTGCATGACATTTATTCCAGGCTACTCAGTGCTGACCTGGGACCATAATGACAGGCTACGCTCGTTCTCGTCACAAAAGGTCACGGAAGGTGTGACCCTAAAGACGACATGGTACGTCTACGACTCGGAGGGCAAGAGAGTTCGAAAGGTTACCGAACGTAGTGTACCAAAGGGCAGCACTTCAGAGCCGTCAAGGAGTAAGGAGACTCGTTATTTTCCACTGCCTAGCAACTCATATCAGTAGGAGCATCTGGGACAATGACCACCCAGATGAAGCATTTGGCTTCACCAAAGGTATTCGGCGAAATCCTGCCCCCCCGCCAAGCTATAAAAGAATGCACCAGAGCCAGCAACACAGCAGTTGGTGTTGAAGAACGTCCGAGACGAGAGAGGCAAAGGTGCCATTGCAGTGGGGATCTCGCGGGATCGGCGGGAAATCGTTATTGCGGGTAATTTGAAAAAGTTGACATAGATGTGTTGAAGCGGGGGATGAACAAGGTAAAAAAGGATTCTAATCCTACTTCCAAGTTTGGGTTCTACGATGGACGGCATGAGGAGACGGTTTGACAAATCCTGGAGTGGTATCCCCAGGCAAATCAAACCGCTGTCACCATCATTGCCCCCACAGATGAGCTGGAGAGCGCTAAGACGAACGCACAGTGGCACGCAGAGGTCCAGATTAGGAGCTACGCGGCCATTCATAACAAGGACATTCCAATCCTTGGGATCTCCAAACCTGCTCGAAATGCGAAGAGTTGCTGAATGAGCGGGGTGTTTCGTACGTAAGTAAAATTTCAGGCATTCTAGAAGGTGAAAATCCTAGAAAAGCCAATGGAAACCCTCAAAACTGGATAGAATCTAGTACTGATCCCGAAAAGGCCAGGAAGATCAAACAGCTGACCTGACGTGTGGAGTGTAAAAGGGTTTGGTATTACAGTGCTTGTTAGCTCACCTGCCATACTGATCGGACGGGATCGCGGTCTTGGGCGAGTCTTTCAGATATACATACACTCAAAACTCATAAGTGGACACAGTTCACGACCAGGGACAAACAGCAGCACGGGTGAAAGTCAGATGTTAAAATAGATAGCAAAGCGCAACGCAGTTCGATTCGCAAAAGACTCAAAACAAGAAGATGATAATGAATATAGTTATATAAAAATATCGTAGCAGTAAAACGGCCGAGGATTGTCCAATTACACGGGGCTCGAAAAAGAAAAAAAAAACTGTCAAGAACGGACACTCATCATTGCAGAAGAAGTAGATACTAGCTCAGTTATCAGACGCTGTATTTGATTAACTGTTTGATAGAGGAGCTGTGAGAAAGTTCCTGTGGACCGCATCTTGGAATGCGCTAAACCAGATTTCTGCCATTTTTTTGTACCCAGCATCAGTGGGGTGAGTCCCGTCAACAAGGTCTGATAGTTTGATTTGGCCATTGTGCATGTCTGCAAAGACAATTTTCTTCTTCTTTTCCTGAAGTTGTCCTACCAACTCCTTGTAGCCAGCAGATATCTCCTGAGCACAGGTATCATTCTTTTTAGTGGAAGGAGGCCGGATAGGATAATTGTTGTGCTGGGAACATGAGTGAAGATGTCCTTGATCATATTCTCCATTCGTTCTCGGGCATGAGCAACATCGACCTCCTTCACACAATCATTCGTCCCGGCTTCGATTAGGTAGAGGTTTGGCTTGGGCCCAAAGTTGGCACTCGCCTTCTTATGGACCTGATCAACCGTAAATCCAGGCCATCCCTCATTGTCCTACATTAAATCATTAGTGATTCAAGTTTCCCTCCCATTTGATCTTTGAGAGATAAGACATACATTGTCCTTCATGGTTCCTGCCTTTCGACTCCCAATCATGTCCACTGGATGGCCAGCCTCACGGAGTTTCTCACGAAAGGCTTTGCGAAAACCATTTCCATCTGTTGACTTCGTCCCATATGTGATAGATGCGCCTAGTGGCATTGTCCGCAGAAGGACGTGGCTAGTGTCAGGCAAGCGAGAGTCTGACTCCGGCTGAGTTGTTGGAAGTGCGAATGAATCTGAGTTGGTAAGCTTTTATCGAAGCCTTGGAGCTGTGACAGACTATACCTTTGCACAGGAGCAAAGCTCCAACCAATATACCGAGAAGGTAATTCATGTTGATCAATAAACTAATCAATGAAAACTTTCGAGGTTTTAATGTTTACTGGGAAATGGTTTCTGCAGGGCAGTACCTTCGTGGCTTATATGGTTGAGCCTGGCTAGACTATCGCAAGATAATTTCCCGTGAGCGTCGATCTCTTCTAAAAATATACGCTACTTCTCAATCTTGCAGAAGGAATCTAAGCCTCGTTATGGGAAATCAGGGCCGCTAAACATCAGGATTGTGGGAAATTGAGGCTGAGCCTGCTGTAGGATTGAACTATTGTCAAGGTGCGGAACGCTGACATTGATCTGTCAAATGGCGTGATCTTGATTTTTATTGGTTGACTATAAGACAATTGCCCCCTTAAAAAATCACATTTGATCTCTCATTTCATTTCAGCCAGCCTTTCTTCCAGAAACAGTTAGAAGGTTCAGAAACATATCAAGAAATGCCAATAATAACTAGCTAGCTACAAAGATCCCGCCAATAAGGACATGCAATTATTGAGGATCATCTTCCTTCTGGAATAAAGTATTAATTCTTACAAAAAACTTCCTCTGCTCCCCCACCTTGGGTAACACACCCCCAAGTAAAACCATTTTTATCATTGATAAGCCCGGCCCCCAAATGATACTTATCGCAATTTGGACCTAACTTACTCAAAAAATTAAAAATAAGTTTTCCCATTTCAAAATCAGGCGACCCTTTTAAATTTTGTGCCTGACATTGTACTTTTCCTTTGAAAAAGGAGGCTGAGAAACCTGTATCTTGCAGAGTTTGAAAGTTGGTTGGGTTCAGTTTCTGTTCAATATACTGACGAAAGGAACTGCCTTTATTCTCACACACATGTATGTGAATCTGCTCCTGAGTTCTTGCGGCGGCTGAGTTCATTGCTAGGGCTCCATTGGCAAAGGTGTGTTGAGGCCTTTTCAATTGCACAATTTGCCCAAGTTTCCAGCCTCCGTTATCTTGATTTAACTCCAAGATTCCTGGCAGAAGGCGTGGTGTGGTGATCAAATTTTCGGCATGTAGCAGTGTCCAAGAGCCAGTACTGCTATCATGAAAACAGTCCTGTTGCTTCAAGCACCGACACAGGCCTCCAAAGTACAGATTGCATGCGTCACAATCATGATTGCACTCTGAACAGCCTTGGTTACAAGTTCGCAATTTGCCGTTACTTGTTCCACATCCACTTGGAATTGGACAGGTAGTTGCACATGTAGTGAACCGATCACGACAGTCACAATTATTCACAGATAGCTGGGAAATGTCATCTTGTGTGCAATCAGAAGCAGCATTTGCGTTCCAAGGTAGGATTAACATCAACACAATAATAGATTGTTGCAGTCGAAATATCATGATGTTGATTTATCAAAAATTTCACTTTTCTCAGAGAGATTGTTCGTTAGGCGATAACTAAAGCAAGTAAAATAGCTTTCTCCAGGAGAGTAGCCTCACCCTTTTATACACAATAAAAGTATAACCAATAGCTAGAGCTACGGAGTCTAGGCCTTTAATGGAGTCATAGAGTCATAGAAAGGAAGGACGCTCTGGGTGTAAGGATGAGGTAAGAGCGTGCTTCGTGTATTAAGTAATTAATGGTCATCAATTAATCCTACTAGATCAATGGGACAGCCTGGCAGAGGGTAATAAGTATTGAAACGGGCACATCCAACTTACGGATGGATGTGGACCAATTGGCTTAATCCATATTTCGTCATCCATTGTTAGCGCAGATGAGTATGTGGATGAATATTTGGTCGAGACTATATGAAGTAGGTGTGGAGAAGCTTAAAGGTTCCATGGGTTGCACAGTTTGTTTTCCTATTCAAGGGCAGAAAGCTCAATGACTCGATGATGATTGTCCAGATCAGAACCATAATTTAGTTTTAAGATACTTGATTAATTCTCTGTTACTATCTGCTAGACTATGATATAGTGAATGGAGCATTTATACCAATAGTAGAGAAGCTGCAATAAATGTAAGCCTTAGCTAATCAGTTTTTGCCCCGGACCAGACCAAACATGGTTCCATTTGATCGATTTTTGCAGCTCTGCTATCGTAAAGGTTCGAACTGGCTGCTCAACCAGAAAGCCTACACGGGCGATTTGGTGGATCTTTCTTGGAAGTTAGAGTAGCAAGCCAAGTATGATAGGAAGGCAGCATTAGTTGAGCATTGCGATGGAAATGCTGCTATATGTATTTTGTATTATGCAGACCTCGCGCTGCGCGCTTGGCTAACGCACTGAGATGTTTGCTTTGTTTGTTCTGTTTGGTTGGTTTGTCCCACAAACAACCACCATGTCTGATTATCGTGACTCACTGTACCTTCTCTTTCTCTCTTTATACTAGAATTCCATTGAGTTACTACATATTCATCTTCACTGTGTATATCTTGAGTAGCTCACATAATATTCACACTTTATAACAGATCACTAGGCCGATATCAGTTCTCAGGATAAACAACTAAATATTGATAAGTGGCAAACCATATACAGATGAAAGTAAGACTGGGTGATTTGAACATGTCATTAATGCAATGGAACCCATGCCGGGCTCATGTCAACCCGCGGAATGTTCCAAGCCGCGGAACCAATGGGAGGGCTCAAAAGGAAAGCCCATCCGTGGTTATACTAGGTACTCCTAGTTGTCAATGCATTGATGAAACCACTGAGTTCCTTAAATCATTTTCCGGGGAGTCAAACAAAATACAGGAATACATACGCTATCTCAGACCCGCGGGACCTGATATTCCGCGGGAAGATCTATATCCTCATTTCTTGCTTCGTTTAGATCTCCTGGCTAATAGGGTTTCTTTCTAATGGAGGGAATCAATGTGGTTTATGAACCTTGTTATAGCCAAGACATAATATGCGGGGCCCCGCATTGTCAAGACGAGTTTGGGAAGGTATAAATTACTGTCGCTGAGACATTCTGAACAAGAGTATCTAGATTTCTCTCAAGTACACTCCCATCTGACCATGATGCTACGAGGAAAGTCGCTTCATCTGGCGCAAGTCATTCTCACAGTGGCACCAGCATTTATCACCTACGGATACAATCAAGCAGGAGTTGCGCCGCTTGCTTCGTTGCAGTCATGGTACCTTCTCACATTCGAAGCATAATATGGAATAAAGACCGTGATTGACGGTTTACAGGGTTCATACATTTCCAGAGATCGATACGATTAACACCGAAGTAGCAATCAAGGCACGAAACGCGACGAGGAAGGGTGCTGTCATCGCGGCTCTCCAGCTAGGGGCGCTGGTAGGGTCGCTGTCATGCACCTATTTTGGTGACTGGCTTGGCCGACGCAAGACCATCTTCATGGCGGCCATCATCGCCGTTATTGGGCAGCTGTTGCAGACCACCTCATATGGTGTCATTCAATTCAGCCTGGGCCGGGTCATTCTCGGCCTCGGGGTTGGGCAGTTGAGTGCCACAGTCCCAGTGTGGCAGGCCGAGTGCAGCTCAGCCAAGCACCGCGGGCAGCATGTCGTCGTCGATGGCATCTGCATGACCTTGGGATTCGTGCTGTGCAACTGGATCGATTTTGGGTTCAGCAAGGCGTCCGGGTCCACGCAGTGGCGCGTTCCACTCGCCATCTCATTCTGCTTCCCGCTTGCTGTGATTGGATCGGTCTTCCTGCTGCCAGAATCCCCGCGATGGCTCGCCATGGTCGGGCGACCCGAAGAGGCCACACGCAGTCTGGCAGCGTACAAGGGCCTCCCGGTAGACGATGAAACGGTGCAGGCGGAAATGGCGAGCATTGAATCATCCTTGGAGCTCTCTACGCACTCAGGCAGTCTCGCGCTTCTGGAGCTGTTGGTCGGTAATGATGAGGAACGCCTTCTCTACCGATTCGCCCTCTGCATCCTGACGCAATTCTTCCAGCAGATGTGCGGTGGCAACCTGATCTCAACCTATATATCGACCATCTTTGAAGAGAATCTCAAGCTGGGCAATGACCTCTCCCGGATCCTCGCCGCCAGCGCCTTGACATGGAAGTGCGCCTGCAATTTCATTCCATTCTTCGCCATCGACCGCGTCGGACGTCGGAAGGTCTTCATCGTCAGCGGAATCGGCATGAGCATTTGCATGGCGGTATTAGCCATCACTACAAGCCTTGACCCCGAACGCCAGTCGGTCTCCATCACCTCTGTCGTCTTCATTTGGTTGTTCAATCTCTTCTATCCCATCGGATTTTCAGGCGCAAACTTCCTCTACTGCACAGAGGTGGCTCCCATGCGCCTCCGCGTGGCCATGTCGGCCGTCTCGACCGCGAACAAGTGGCTGTGGAATTTCATCGTGGTGATGGTATCCCCCATCGCGATAGATACCCTGGGCTATCAGTACTACATTGTGTATGCTGCGATTTCTGCGAGCATTCCCGTCACGGTGTACTTTTTCTATCCCGAGACTATGAACCGCAATCTGGAAGCGTTGAACCAGGTTTTCCGGGATGCCCCTTCCGTTTGGCATGTTGTGGCTATGGCTCGGAACATACCGCAGGGGGAGATAGTAGATAGCCAAGCAGGAGAAGAGAAGGCGAGTGTGGAACAGAAGGAGAAGGTCTAAGACAGAGTACTCTGTATCTAAGCAGTAGTTAGCTTACTGTTGAGTCAGTTACTGAAAGCCTTTGAGTCATGCCTTCAATCTTTAGAATGATTAAAGCGATTACAAATCATGATATCCAGCAATAAAGCTACGTCATGCGAATCAAACAATATCAACAATATCCTAGTCCAGCGCATGGGACATGATGTAAATATCACCTGCAAGAGCTTAGAATACCAGGATATATTTTCGCTAGTGCAAAGGAGGAAGCTATAAGCAATATTCCTTCATCTTGAAACTCCTATGTAGAGCTTCCACGGACCATTCACAGCCGCTCGCGCATCCGTGGGAAGTAACCTGCCGCGGCACAGGGCGGAGTCAAGACAGTCTACAGGAAGGCAATGAAATATTTCTATGTGTATGTATATTTATGTATATGGATGGACGGGCAAGGATAAAGAAAAGACAGAGTGGACAGATCCTACCCAACACGCTCATGAGATACGGAGCACGTTGGATGGAAAAGGTGTTATCGTAGGCTTGGAGGAGCTGGGTAATGCAAAACGCCGCAGTGGTGCTAATGATGAAGCAGCTCAATGCACCGGATGGATCGGCGGTGAGAAGGTGTCCTTCAGAGATGAATGGCCGGCGGAGCAGAATCACCTGCAGATGATACAGAGACAGAAGAGACAGGACGTGTGGGGGCGGCACCACCCTTGTGGTTTGGCCGTTGAATCGCAAATGGTCGGGAAGTGCATCGTGCCAGTCCTTCCACTGCGCATCGAGGGTGTTGAGACTAGCGATCAGGTCATGCGGGGACCGGTTCGAGCTTCTCTCTGAATACACCTTGTTGAGGATCTCATTGAGGATTAGGGACAGCTTGCAAAGCTGCATGAATGCCGACGTGCTGTACGCCGGCGAACTGGGTTATGACTGCGTGTCTGAATACGCAAACGGCTGCCAGGATTCTAATTCCTTATAATGATATAGGAATGATAGTGACACCCGCGTATCACAGTGCTGCAAACTGATGGGCCGGCACTGGTATAGTGCATGGATCTTATTGATGATGAAAAACCCTAGAAGACCCGCCGGCGAATCTCCAGGCCCTCTGAAGACAGCTGGTGCATGTTAAGAGAAATCAGCACATTAACATACATGGCCGGGTTAGCAATTATATGGAAGGCTGTCCCAGTATATAACCATGCCACACTCTGCTCATTGCCCAAGGTAAATAGGGAGCTGGTTATGACAAGAAGTGCTTAGATTATAGTTATCTTACTGTCATATCGTGCACTGCCCAGCAGCTCCTCGACTTGCCTCTAGAATGTCCAGCCAGCAGTTTGGGTATCTGTTGGGTCCTGGCACACCTTAGGCTAATTACTGAATTTTAATACTCTAAAGTAGATCACATTCAGCAATAACTTAAAAAGGTAGGGTCCATCCATAGCCATGTCCCGCATAAAAGCCAGATGACAGGTGTTTAGGAAAGCATGGTGCTGCCGGTTCCAATGCAATGACTAGCAGATGCATCCCTAGCTCCGGATCTACCCCGTCAAAGTCCAGCTTCTTCTGCTGAAAGTTTAACGTCTCAATCTACCCCATAGTCTTGTCAGATTGGTTGATTTACCATCATTTTAGTAGACATACGTACGTTGATAGGCAGCCTCCCCCATGAGCTGTTTACAGATTGAATCACCATTGGCGGATATAAAGATACCAGACACAACCGACTGGGAGTTGCCGTGTTTTCCGCTGCTTGGCGGTTCGTGCACTGGTGTCTCTTGCTGCGGCACATGGTCTACATCCTTTACAGGCGAAGACTCAGCAAAGCTGTGCCAAATCGCTCGCGAAGCTGTTTATTTTCTGCCAGTAGACGACCGACCCGGGCTTTGGACAGCCTTGCTCAGATAAGCTATTATGCACTCATGTGCGTTGGACAGAGAATCAAGGGACAGCATACCTTGGCCGTGGGGAATCTATCAAGTACATGCATTCCTTTCCGTATCCCTAGCAGTTGGAACATGTAGGCTTTTCATCGCAGCGCAACTAACCAAACCCATGAATAGTGTTCTGAGGTAAATCTTAAAATCCACTCACTTTTCTCTACTGGCAAAAAGTACAGGCCTTGGCAGTCCTTCGTGATCAAGACGGATATCTCTCTTCCATGGAGTGCAGAACGTGGCAGAGTTGAGAAGTTGTAGAACACGGAATTTGTGATTCATTGAGAAACGGAAAAGGGAAGACGGCTTGTTTTGTTCCGCGGCAACTTTTTATCTGTTTTGAGACCCACACAGACCCGTTCTATGTACGAGTAAGTTATACGTCGAGGTGGCACCAAGAGGGAAGAGAATTTTTGCCCACCTTTATTGGTGGCCATCGACTAGAAATTTACCACAATGGCTATAGTTGCCGTGGCCAAAGAGAAGCAGTTCATGGTTGGTCATCTATTCCACAAGGTTCAATGAATGCATACATAGCTAAGGCATGCCCAGCAGTATACCCTGCGGTGGGTCTCGTTGATTGCCGGAGGAATTGCCGGCGGGGAGGAAGCAGCAGTGACTGTCCGTTCCCTGGTACAGTCAATCAGCACGACTAGTATCCATTCAAATATGCCAAGACCCTAATAGTTGCTGCAGACCAGTACAGTGACGACTCCATGGAATCCGCTCCGACTGATATCGCATCTCGCTAAACATAAGCGTAGAGTCAACACACCACAATGCATTCGAGTCAACCTATTATGTACAGGTTAAAAGGGGGCCAATAATTCTGTGATTTTTCCTCCCCCCCCAAGAATAGTGAAGATATTCTGCGCTGCTGAACTCGTCGTATAAATCGTGGTCGGAAATATTTTTAATATATAGGCAAGGCCATTACGCTGGTTGGACGTCCTAATCAAGCATGCTACGAGAGCAAGATTCAGTGTTGATTAAATCTTTATGTCAGTAGTTGATACAGACAGTAATTCTCGGCTCTAAGCTGCTGGCTTTCCAGAAAATTCTTTGAGCATAGTAGTCCAAACACGCAGATCTGTTAACATAGCATTTATTATAACAAGGAAAGGTATAACATCAGTGATGGTATGAATAAGTAAAATATAATGAAACAAATATAAACATTGTGAGCTGTACAACCTGCTCAATCTAAATAAGAACATGTGTCAAGGACTAAAGGTAGCCATTCCCTGCGACTGTTGAGTAGGGTCGTTGGCTTAGTGTTGCTTGTAGCCATCAAAATTGGCCATTTTCATCACTTTATCCAACTCCACAGAACTGAATTCATTGTAGCTGCCGCCAAGTAGACGAACTGGTGACTTATCGCCCCATTGTGGTCCATCTTTCCATCAGTAGGTCACTATCTTCCCGCCCTTCATTTCCGTCTTTAATGGTGGTAGAGGAGGAAAGTAATCTTCGATCGTTTCATATGCGGTAAACTTGACCGGTGAATGAATTGTATATGAATAATGGCCGAGGAAGGAAGACCCAATATTATAGGCATTGAAAAACTCTGTCTTCACATTTTTTTGAATTTCTTTCCGTCCGTCCTTTGTATCACCAGTCAAAGATTTGTTCTTTTCTGGGTAGCCTTTATTAAAATATTCACTGATTTTAGCACCCATTTTTGCCTTCCACCAACCTACCCACTTGCTGAAACCGGCAGCATGGTCATTAAAATTGTCTCGACCTTGCTTGATGAGCGCTTCGGTCATTTCAGGCGTGAATTTGCGCTTTGGTAGTTCTTCTTCAGCTTTTCCCTTGGCCTTCGATTGATTTGCCTTTTCTAAGCCGTCCCATATACAACTTTTTCAGTACGCAATATTCACCTACTCCGAGTCTTTAGCTTTTGTGCCCCTTTTTTGTGCCCGTCAGATTGACATGATACCCCTTATCAAGGTTATTAGGATCAGCATCCATACGGATGGTGAAGGACTCGTATTGACCCTTTTGCGCTTCAGGAATTGTGGTGGTCACTCCCGAGATGGCCCAGTTCTTCCCTTTGTAATTGTCGGTGCCATATGGATTCTATTAAACTCATGTAGAATTGGACCGGTGATTTCCATTTTGTCAATTAAGTCTTTCCCTATCTCGTGTAGTGCATCTTGAAGCGGGTCATACGACTGTTTGACCTTCTCTAAGGCAGTGCCACTTGGGTCGTTGGCGACATAAGCATAAAGATTAAGACCATTAATTATTCCCATAGGATTAGGAGATGTCAAGCACCCCAGCCATAAAGCATAGTATCTTCCACCATAGTGGTCAAGGCCACTTTCACAGTCCCATTAATATCAGACAAAGGAATACTTCTAAGGAGCCCCCTTACACTAGTATTAATAAGCACTAGATCTAAAGGGAGGGTATTCTTCATATAAGATAGAATTTGAATTGTTATCTAGCTCAAAATGCTCATCTACCTAATATTAAACTAATAGATCTAAGGTCAGACCATTAGGTTTGTCCACCCCTAATACTGAGGGAGGTTATTTCCCAAGATATGCCAGCTCTAGAATACGTGGTGAAGAAAGCCTAGACAGGGAGGTAGCGCGTGTCTTTACTTTTAGTGCAGTAATGTTCGTGTCAGTGTCACTTCCAAAGGCCGATTCGGTTATATTGAGGGATGAGTGAGCAAGACTCTGGTTAGAGATGTAAACCCATGTAAAACATTATAGGTGAGTGGAGTGCAGCAATGAAGATCCCGATGTGAAAGGTCAATTTCCCTATGCGCAATCATCAACCGCACAAGGTCAATGTCCCGGGCAGCGATCGCATGGACAATTGGCGTTTTATTCTTTTTGTCGTTGGTAGATGTTGGCCCGCCTAATAGTCAGGAGATGCCGAACGATTTCGGCGTGATGGTTGGCTTGCAGCCCAAAGTAATACTGAGCTATTTTGCCGGCGAACGTTGAACTTGTAGAGAATAGATAAAAAAGGTTGCAGGTTTCTCGGCGTGCTCATGAGAGAATGCCTTTCGCCTCGTCTAGATTTACTGCAATACACAACAGTAATCCTTTAGACAGATTGACGAGGCGCATTGTCCAGGTGAGCAGTTTTGTACTGGTGGATATTATTTATCGCTTAGACCAATAAAGAAAAGGGAGAAATAGCAGGGAGACTTCTTGAACGTTGCGGATAACAACAGATGAAAAATGGCCTGGGTGCCTAGCACATTAACTGAATTCCATCCATAAAAGAATGGTGAAGGTGCCCCTCTTTTCTTTGACCGTGCCACAGTGAGATCTGGAGGATCTAAGTACCTGAATCTCACAGGATGACAAAGCGAACTGCCGCTATTAACCTTCTTTAGGGACGAGAGACACTATTGTATGAAGTGGATCCTAGATATGTCTGGAAACGATTCTCTGAGGAAACGAAAAGGAGCTCTTCAGAACAACCCGAGTCTCAGGGTCTCCAGTGTCAGGTTCCAGGACCCATCTAGAAAATCCTATGAGCTGTGAGTCTATAAAATTAGCCTATAGATATCTCCAGCTTTGTCGGTTTATGATATTGATAAAGATAGTAAAGGAACGCCAGAAGTAGATCAGGGAACCGAGAAGTGAGAATTTAAGTTAATGGTGCAGGAGAAGCTACAGTAGTGTAGGACTTGAATTAAAACACGTTCGCGATAACCCTAAAACGCCGCTTGCGTTTTAAAAATTCACCATTGCAGTAGCTATCATTCTTTCTGCTCAACAACGATGGATTCTTCCTGATTTTATCACTATTCAAAACAGTGCCAAGTCTTTACTCATACAGTTCATGACAACCCGAGTACGATGGAGGTGATGATGGGAATGATGACTCGCGAACATATCGGTTCAGTACTGTACCTAGGTATCCAGAATCACTTTTCATTTCTCATCACCACAACCACTTCTGTCACCTACAACATTCCATGTGTTCGAAAGGCCTCGATATCAACCAGATAGAAAGGGCAAAAAAAAAATTAAGTAAATGGTACCATTTCCATCTAAACCTAACGAATTCATGACTCTCCATATCTTGCCAGTGTGTGTCATTGATGCGACCAAAAAACTCAGTGAAGAATAGTAGAGCTCGTACAACGTCAACAGACATATTATTACAGCTAAAAATCATCGAATGGGCTTTGGGAAAGCTGCTTTGGGCAGAGATAACCAGTGGGATAGACACTATGTACAATGTTCATCACATTGGGGATTTAATTAGTTAATGTTTCGGCCCCCAACATTCATTCCGCCGCATTCCGATTCAATGTACAGAGCTAACCAAGATACAATCACCTCTAGCTTCAGTCACTTGCCTTAGCTCTTACCTAAGCTTCCCTAACAAGTCAACTTAGGCTATGCTGAAAAGAGTGCCCTGCCATGATAGTTAGCGAAGAAGCCTCTTCTTAGACGAGTCTTGGTATTAGTAAAATAAATCCACTAATATTCTGCCCATCGAAAATAAATATTGTAGCTTGTCATGACTCATGACTAGTCCCCCATGATGACTTTACTTTACTTATATAGGTACTAATAGCTATGGCCCACCTGCTGACACCCCACTTGCCGTTCCTTGAGCTTTTGATTAAGCCCCTGAATGTCGATCAGGCCGTACCAACATGAGAGGCCTGATTGTGGCGGTGGCGAGATCTTGCCTTGATCTGGGGGAGTGGGCCTAAGAATAGATCTTAGTAAAGAGTATAAATGAGCTTTTCTGGTAATTATTGAAGGGGCATCGACTCAAAATCTTTATACAAATCCATTTCAGCAGAACTTTTAGCAACAATGGTCAAGATTTCGAATCTCGCAGTGCCTGCTTTGTTCTCTGTGACTGCATTAATTATTACCGCGCCGGTAATCGCAGACTCCTCGGGATCCTCTCTCTATCAACGAGCGGCAACAAATGAAGTTAATGGCTATGCCCGCGTCATTAAGCTCCAGCATGCCGGCGATATGAATGGCAAGCTGTTGGCTACTTGGGAATACTGGTATGTGGATAGCACCACAATGGCTATCAACTCCTCCAATGGAACCGCAGGCAACTTCATCATTCAGGAGAGTGACAAGGAAGGTGGTAAGTGGACGACTCTAGCAACCGTTTATGACCCGTATACCAGCCCTGGCCATCCTAGCCCTTATTTCAATCAACCATTCCTCTTCAAGTTCCCTCAACCGCTCAGTAAATACCCCGCAGGCACGATCCTTCTCGTCGGTAATCTGTGCAATGGCACCAATACCCAATTTTTCTCCCGGAGATCCCAAGATCATGGAAATACATGGGATGCGGTGGGAGCATGGCAACACGGTGGCGCAACTTACAGTGGTGGTGGTGGGATCTGGGAGCCTTTCCTCTATCTAGACGCTCAGGGAAGGCTTCTAGCAGTCTTTTCCGCCGAGCGCAACAGAACAGACAATGGTCAGATACTGGCCCATCTTGTCTCCGCAGACGGCGGTAACACTTAGGACAAAGGAACCTTTACTCCGGATGTAGTCAGTTCAAGGAGTAAAGATCATCCTGGAATGGCCCCTGTGGCCAAGATGGACAATGGGGAGTACTTTATGAGCTATAAATTCTGTACAAAAGTCAATGCCAACTGCACGGTTCATGGGAAGACATCACTAGACGGCATCAACTGGAACAAGACCGACGTGGGAAATCCAATTACGACTGCTGACGGTATCACCCTCTGGGCCAGCCCGTACACTGTGTGGGATGCATCCGCAAAACAATTGGTCCTGGCGAGCATGGATCAATTTCTCTCCTACAAAACCAAGAATGATGCCCCCGAGATTCATCGTTCCATCTTCACCAATAAAGACCACGGTAAGGGCGAATGGTTCTGGTCTCCGTCCCCCTGGGCAGTTGCCCCCGGTACCAACTGTACGTCGAACCGCAGTCCCAACCTGCTTCCACTTTCCAACGGCGTCATTCGATACACGACTCAGTCACCCCAAGACGCGGGGTTCTGTTCTGAACGGACAGGCGAAGCACCCATCGGTGTGCTGCCTTACATGGCCAACTTTTCCACCGACGGCCAGGCCGGCTGGATCGATTTTAGTGGAAATTAGTCCGTCTCCAGCGATCAGTACAGGCGTCATGATCTCGAGTAAGTCTGGCGATATTAGCCTGAGTACGCGGGTGTCTGCTTTATAAAGTGGTCTGAACCATTTAAAAAAGTATACGGCAGTCATCAGTAGTGCCACTGGTAATCTGACTGTTTACCGAGTATCCAATTCCTCAGCTCCTTCCTGAAGGCATTCAAGCTAACAAATTGTTTAACTTGTCGTTTGCGGTTCGCTCAGGTAATCTCACAGTCACACTTGCTGGGTCAAACACTAGCTACACAGCTACCGATGATACCTTTCCTCGAGGCATGGCCAGCTTGTACGGGAATAATGGCAGTGGGGGCTTCAAAAGTGTTCAGATAAAGAGTCTGTCTTCAGATCCATTTGGTCTAGTATAGTTTGTCCAACTATTATGCCTAATTACTTATACCTTGAGCTTTTGCTCATCTTTGATTGTTCTACCTGAATTGATTATTATTGAGCTATGTGTCCCCCACAGTTTACAAAGGCAACGTTCATTAGTATTTGTAACGTCAGCGAGCACTTGACGGCTTGTTAGGAAATATATTTTTTTCTTTACTCAAATTTCGGGTTATTCATTCAACTGCTGCTACTATGACAACAGGAAATATTCCATAAAGAGCTGACGACTTAGGACGACACCCCCGTCAACTTGTTCAAAACTTGAAAGGCATAAAATGCTAGATCTATGTTTATCCACACAAGATTGCGAGAAAATGTACGAGCATCCCATGGACCGTACCTATATAAGCCGAAAGATCGATACCGATCTGACGCGGATTCTGCTAGGCGGAAGGGTCTAGGATATTATTACTTATATATATAACTAACTTATTACTACTACTAAAGAACTAAATAAGTATATAGTTAAGACTACCTAGTTAACTACTAAATTTAAAGCCCTCTATATTACGTAGAATAATATTACTAAGAGTAAAGACAAGTTTAAAAATCTTTATTAAAGCCTTATAACTAAGGACTAAGGAGTCAAGGACTAATAGATTAATAATCTTATAATAAAATAAGCCAGGGTTAAAGCTAAGTATATAAGCTTTACTCTAAGAATTATATATAATAAAGGAAATACAGCTAGAGTAGTAATAGCTACTAGTAAAGCTACTTAACCCCCTCTCTTAAACAATAGATAGAATCCCCTCCTTAAAGACTAGCAACTTATTATAATATCTAAGCTAATAGCTAATATAGACTACTTTACTAGTATAGCTCTATATTTAACTACTTGGACTTAATTTATAATAATCTAAACTATACCTAGGTAGCTTATTATAAGTACTATATAAGTTAAGTATAAAGAGTATAGATAAGTTTAGTACCTGAGTATCCAAATTTCTCTATCTTATAGCTAAAGCTAGTATTTATAAGGCTATCTAAAAGGAAGATCTCTTTAACTATCTTCTTATAAAACTCTAAGAGAAGATAGTAATTATTTATAATAATAATAACTAGTCCTTTAAGGAGTTTACTAATATATATACTTGTATAGCTAATATAATTAAAATAATTAATAAATATTAGGGAACCTATCCTTTTAGAGGATATACTACTTCTATTAGTATCTCTATTACTACTAGAATAATTTCCTTTAGCCTAGGTTCTCTTATTATTAAGAGTAAGATATATATTAGCCTGCCTGTAATTATTATATATATAGAAGATTAGATTACATTTTTAAGATTTAAATTTAAGATAAAATTCTTATCTAAAGTAAAAATAAATGAAAAATAGAGATATATTAATTATATAGTTCTTATTTTTATCCTTTAATACCTAACTTATATAGTTGGTCACGAGGATGAGTCGCATCTGAGAACTGGGAGACCGGAGAGATCGAGCTTGTTCTCACCATCAGCGCCAACCCTAATAGTTCTGCAGGTCAGCGGCCCAGTCAGGAGTTCTACCAAAGTTAAGATCACAGATCCACTAAATGCACTTCTCGATGGTCTCCTCACTCATATAGACCACCAGGTCATGATTTCACCTTCAGTTCCATCCACCATAATGTCTGAGTCGGACTCGCCGTCATGCCACTTGCATGCCTTGTAGCCAGGCATGCCCTAATCTACAGAATCACTAATATCATTAAGTTCAGCATTGGAGATGTACCTAGTGGTATTTATACATTCACTAATTTTAGTTATGGAGTGCCAACCATTAATCCCAGATTCAAAGATATCTAGGAATATAAGGAGTAGGATAGCAGCTGTAATCAAATCCTTCTTATAAAGCTCTACATAGGACAGGAACCATAATAGTGCCTCTATGGGTTACTATTTAAAAAGGAGCACATTAAGATTAGCACTTATAAATTAGGGTATGACACCTGCTTCTGCTTAATTAAATATATACTTAGTATTAGTAAAATACCACACTGCAAGAGTAATAATAGATTTCTACAAGACCAAATCATCCAGGCATATAAAAGTAAGATTTGAAATAGATTATTGTCGCTATTAAATAAGATATATAGCTTATAGATGCGTTTGTCATCCTTAGCCAATATCAGTATACTATAACATTATATATTTCTTTCCTAACTAAATAAGAACTCACAATAATTCATATAGAATTTTGACCGTCAATCCAGATTGCGCATGTGGGGATCCTATAATGTAGAAGTGGGCTTGCTGTCTACTGCCAAGCACTTCACTAATTCTAGTAAGAGCTTGCTCTTATTCTTACCTTATCAGAGAGCTTGGAAGATTTTCCATAAACTTAGTCCCCATTTTTTCCCCAGATTACACGCCTTTCACCCATCTTAGCGGTCGTTCATTAAAGCATTCCACGTCTGCTTCCACACATTTGGAGCAAGGGATACCAGACTGGTCACACTAGATAGTGTGGCTGCGAGATGCCCAGCATGACCCGCGCATTTTGAGGAGAGATTATGGCCTGCACTGAACATGATTCACCAGACTTGGTGGTCTTCAGAAACATGATACGCTGCGCTGACAGGAAACCAACATTGATGTTAATAAATATTAGATAAATATTAGGCTGGTCCAGCGAGCCCCGAACAAGTTCTCTGCATGTGTTTATTACTGCCTGGATATAATTTTATTTCAAACATCTCCAACTACAGCTCTTCATTCCATCCCATACTTTTAGTACCTCACAACATCCATATTTATTGGTCAGTCCATTACAAAAATGTAACTTATCAGAAATAGAATAAGGGAATTCTAGACGTGCAATTAAGATTCACAATCTGATATCAATGAGGCCCTTAGAAATGGGGTGGTGCCCTCTGCGCCTTTCAGCAACATTGGGATTAAACCTGAGTCCCTTTTTTTAAATGTACAGCATAACAAGGGTTACCCTACATCGAGCATTTAACGAGTATGAACTCTTTATGAATAGAACAATTCCCTTTACGACGCACATGCACCCTTTCCCCTCTAAATTACCTCTTTCTTTTCCTCTCCAATCTCTAAATTAGGATACCCCACCCGCCTCCTACCCTCCAAAACCACATCCCTCACAAACGAATTCTGCGCCCAAAAAGCCCCGTCAAAACTCATATCATACCAATAATTTACCGCACAGGCAAACCCTTCCTCCCCACTGCTTTGCTTGACTTTATGATACCACATCGCCGGCAGATAAAGCATATCTCCCTGGTTCAGCGTCAAAAACAACGGCTTGCTCAAATGCGAGTACTCCGACATCCTCTCACTTGGAACCTCCGGATCCCAAATCGCAACAGGAATAGGCTCTGAACCAATCTGCGGTTCGACCTGGAGAGTCTCGCTATCCTGGGCGCTGACAGGCGCGTAGCGGTGCTGAGTGAGAAGCTGTTCGTTCGCGCACGGCATTTCGATTGGAGGGAGGAGCACGAAGTGTTTCTGTCCTATTATTTGCACGTACACGTTCTCGTAGTTGTCTTTATGCATGGCTGTCACGCTGCGGGCATTCCCTAGCCAGAAGTTTATGGCGTCGGGAGGTTGTTGGAGGGCGATTCGCGCCCATGGGATGTCCTGCGGCACATCGGCAAAGAGTCTGGAGTATTCAGAGCGGAGGTTGTCATTCTCTGAAGTCAGGGTTTGATGTCAGGTTTAGTTATTGGATGGGCATGGATGAGGCTACACATACGAGTTTGGGCGTATTTTACGTTGCGGATTTCAGGTGGTGAGGGAGGAGGGTTTGAGCTGTCTGCTTGGACGTAATGCATGAAGTCGAGGAAGTTTTCTTGCGTTTGGTGTGGCTCGACGGAGAGGAGGGTGCCGTCTTCTGTCTCCACTACTCCGTCTGCGTTGCTGTTGATGGCTATTAGTCGGTCTCTACTGCAATGGGAATCGGTCTGGTCTTTGACTTGATTTTCACTTACCCGTATGGAGTCACAGCGACCTGCACATCTTCGTCTTTCATGACTTTGGCCAGATACTCTGCGTTCCATTCTTTACAGGCTTTCCAGGTTTTGGCACCGCTCCGGACGACGAACGGTCGATTTTTAGCGACATAGCGCATGAATTCTAGTGCGGATGGCTCTTCCTGGAATTCATCGATTATGGTGGCATTGAGTTCATGATAGGTGGTTATTAGGTCTGCGATGGGGCCCTGTGCTGACATTTTGCCGGAATATCAGCGTGGTGAAGCTAGCGGAAAATGGAGTGGGCGGTTAGTCTCAAACTGCATTAGACTTTGGGCTAACTAGATCACGTGAGGTCACGTGTTTAATAATGCTAACTGCTTTTAAGCAGTTAGCCTCATCTCATATTAATTACACAGCCCTGGCCCTATAATATATTTGTTAGGGCCTGTATGATATACTGTATGTAGGAACCCACTGCTAAGACTATGGCTCGTGGCAAAAGCTCATGTAGACCGCACTAATTTGCCGACGTGACCACATCAGCCTAATTTGAATACCGGCGTGGCCATCATATGACTTAGAGCTCCTGTAGTTAATATAACCAGGCCATGTCAGGCCCTCTTTAAAGCACCGAGAGCCGGAGGTGCTTGGGCGTAATATAATAGGTTATGAATTACCAGCGTTCTATGAGTGAGAATACTGTGTGGTTAAATGTATGGGTGGTATTACTTAGAGTTAATCACTTACCCCACAGTTGTCTCTTATGTAGTCTTCTAAATATAGTCTCATTTAGCTATAGTCATGTGGTATAGTGAAACCACCTAGGCCTTACTATATAGTTATTATTAGGTTACTATTAGGTCCTAGGGTGTGATAAACATAATTACTCCTCCCCTTTATAGGGGCTTATCCATGAGTCCTATACTAAGCTAGATTAGGAGTAGTTAATATATTAGATTGATATAATACTATAATACTACTTAAATTATTCTTAATTCTAATTACTTCCTTTAGTTATTTTTATATTATCAAAGCTTTCTTTATTAATTAAACTGTAATTATTATACTATTATTTTATCTTATTATTAACAGTATTATGGCAATATTAATATTATTATTAGTTATTTTAGAATATTATTATATTATTCTTATTAAGTATTACCTTTTATAAGAAGGTAATGTCACACCCTGGGATATCGCAATGGTACCTAACCTGTAACCTGTGAGTCAAGCCTTAGGAAGTACTAACCTGTGACCTTAATCTAAGGATATTAACAGTAACTGGAATGCTCCTATAAACTATAGGTACTTAAGAATATAGTAAGGTAATAAGGAGAGAATTAAGGCTAAAGAAGTATATATATACTTCTTTAATTAAGTAAGAGATATATAAATAAGTGTATAATAATTAAGAGAGTAATTACTTAGTAACTAGGGATTAATAACTTATATTAATTATAAAGAACTATCTAAGTATATAAAATAAGTATCCCTATATATCCTTTACTAAGTTTACCATTTTATATACTATCTATGGTATTTCCTATAGTACCTTATATACCATTCTATATACTATTTATAGTATAATAAATAGTATTTCTGATTATATAATATGGCTGCCTGCTAGATAGTAGTTGTAAAGAGTATTAAATAAGTAAATTATAATTCTCTATAGTAAGAATATCCATTTTCCCTGACTGCCTGATTCTGCCTGGTACAGTCACTGATAAGGGTGCCGTAACAGAGGTGAGAAATCTGACCTAAAGGATATACTAGATATCAAGATAGGTGGGTGCTGTATCATTTTCTATTTTTAATTAAATCTTACTAGTACTTAGTAATTAATGTGTTATTAGTTAGCTTTTTAAAGCTTAGTTAATACAGCTCTTATATTATATATAGGCCATAGTCAGAGCCTTGGCTCCTCTATATCTCTATCAGAACCAGATGCTGAATGATGATATAATTCTAATATAGCCAAAAAATTACGTATATAAAGTTATAATAATTATACTTATTGCTAATAATCTACTGTGAGAGCATTAGTAGGCTATATAGACTAAGCTTAACCTACTATAGTTAGGTCTTAGGTCTTTGTTAAATATATATAAAGATTAGAGAGAGAGAGATTATGTCTTTACTATATACATTACAGCTCTAGAGTTACTAGCTATAGTAAGGGCTAATAGTATATAAGTATAGTAAAGGTTAGTATACTATCTCAGGTTCCTCAGATACTTTTTTTCTTTAAATTTATATTATCATTATTATTTCTATATTACCATTATAAGGCAGATAATAGTTATGACTCTAATAAATAGGTAGGCAATGAGTCTGGAAAATAGCTTAGCAGTGAATAGAGGTGGGTAGTGGGTAGTAAAGGGTATTTATTATGGTTAGCATTGGCTCAGGATAAAAGAAGGCTATATACCTACTAATATTTAAGCACTACTATAATTCTCTAACTTTAAGGATAGGATTAAGTGGTCGCATTTCCTAGGGCTATATAGTTTCTTATAAAGGCATGTGAATTTTATTATATAATACTTCAGCCAATATAACCTTAATCCTTTACAGTGGTTAAGGAGGGAGATTAATTTAGCCTTCTAGGATAGATTAGTGACTCTTTATATTCTACTTAGTTATAAACCCTTGATTATTATAGTGGTTAGTATATTTAATATATGATATTATAGATTAAGGGTTTAATATATTAATATATATATAATATCTCTATCTATATAATCTCTATCTAGCACATCCGTATTCATATGGCGCGTGGGAGGTGGGAGAGGATAGTTTAGTTACTATTTTACTAGTAGGTAGTTAGGATCTTATATCTGCATGATCTGTCCCTTATTATATCACTTCCTAAAAGCTGGAATATAGAGAGGCAGTGTGGTGGCCGGCATGCACTATAGGAGGAAGAGTATGGGCTGTGATTAGGTTAGTAGAAAAGGACATAGTAACTGGCTGCTAAGTTAGTAGGGTTCTACTGCTGGTAGATAGGGACACAGTGACTGGCTGCTGAGTTGGCAGGGTTCCACTAGAAAAGTGGGTTAGAGTTAGTATGGCTTTTTAGGGGCGCCAAATGGGCAGGCCCGCTGACTATAGTATAGGGGCCCTGTAGTGAAGGCATGAACCCCGTCGGCCGGGGCGGAGCGTGTCCCTACAAGTACAACATTGCCTTCAATGCTTACTCCCCCATTGCAGGTGGATTCTTGACTAAGGATGTCGAGGTGTTGGTTTCCGGTGGTGAGGGTTGGTGGGACCCAAAGACAATGCTTGGTGGTCTCTAACATGCACCCTATAATAAAAAGAATATGCTTGAGGACTTGAGGCTTTAGAATAAGATCTCCAAGGACTCTGGTATTCCCAAAGTTGAACTGGCGTATCGTTGAGTGGTGCACAACTCGGTGCTCAGTGGAGAGTTTGGGGATGGTGTCATCTTCGGCACGCGCACTATTGAGCAGCTGAATCAGACTCTTGCTGGGTTTACGAAGGGTCCTCTTGGTTCAGAGATTGTGACGCAGATTGAGCAAGTCTGGAACATTGTCGAGGTCGATGCGCCTTTGGATAACTTTAATGATTTCACTGGTATGCAGTGAAATGGAGAGATGTGGCAGTTGGGAGGCTTCTAAGTGAAATAATATTTACCTTACTTTATTTATTTGTTCGCAAGTTCTAAGAGGTGTCTAGAAGTGAATAAAGTAGCACCATCCTATTTTGGATTGTCCATTGGTCATGTACATTCATCCACGCATTTCTATGGGATATACCAAAGATTGCTACATATCTATTTCTGCAGGCAAAGGATCCTATATTAAACATCACACGCACTACAGCCACTACCTCACTATGTCTCCTGAAATCTCTTTCTACAAGAATCCCATTAAGGTTGAAATTATCTGTGTTGTTCGGTAGCAGGCGTAGTGGTTTACGCCCTGTAACCTACAGAAATGTCAGAAATGCGGAATAGTCACCCTGTATCTTCTGGGGTTCTTGGTCGAATCCCAACGTCGGCCACTCCAAAAACCATATCACGTCTCTATGGAGAGACAGGCAGCCCCGGGGTAGTGGAGTACCCTAAGGTGTTCTGGTACTTATCTATTATAATATGGCCACCAGAATTTAGCTTTACACCTGGGATGTCTAAGTGTAGGTTCTCTACCTTAGGGGCGCATTCCACAGCCCACACTAGCTTTAAGCTACGAGGATTTTCTTTTGATGCATATGCTGAGGTTGAAGACATGATGATCAGGCACATCTAAAACTCAAGCTCTGAGCCGTTGTGGTCAATGAGCTTGATCAGCCTATTGATGATGGAGATAATTCCAGCTCAAGTAATTTTTCCTACGCGTTTCACATCTAAACTAGTTTCTCAGAGACTCACTTAACAAGCCTGACATGTTATATAATATGTGAGGCAGATAGCTAATGTGAGTCAGGCAGACATTGTGGGTTTTCTTCCAGCGTGTGGGTTTTCTTCCAGCGTGTGGGTTTTCTTCCAGCGTGTGGGTTTTCTTCCAGCGTGTGGGTTTTCTTCCAGCGTGTGGGTTTTCTTCCAGCGTGTGGGTTTTCTTCCAGCGTGTGGGTTTTCTTCCAGCGTGTGGGTTTTCTTCCAGCGTGTGGGCTTTCTTCCGGCGTCTGCTGGGTTTTGTTCTGGCGTGTGGGTTGTGTTTCAGCATGTGGGGTTTTGTTGTCGTGTGGCGTAGGTACTTGATATAACAACAGCGGTCCGCAGAGACACGGAAATGTAGTGACTTAGGTGGATGCTGGAGATGGATACTATCAAGTCTCATTAACCAATAAAGTTCTCACTGAAGTTTAGACTGCAGGTCAGCCGGTTTGAACAGCTTGTCTGAAAGGCTGGAAAACTTTTCCTTCTGGTCTGTTGGCTGTTACACCTATTCCACTTTAATTGTAAACCGGCTTAGGGCACACCCATGAACAGTCCTAGGCTAAGGCCGCGTTTACTGGGTAGATTTACTTAGCTAAGTAAATTCATCAGGACCTAGAATAATATATTCATCTCCCTTGTCACTCCTATGCTAGGACGTCAGCGGTCAACGACGCAGCATAGGATTCAATTCGATTAAAGGGATAATACTGCGACACCTATCACACGAAAGTACAGATCACGCCTCAGTCTCAAGCATAAAAAACTAGATGTGCGCCTCAAGATTATGTATGCTTTTCGTAAATCAATACCATTAGATTCAACGTAGTCTATACTACAGGGCTAGGTTTACGATGCGAGCCTATCCGGTGTCATCTGGGGAAAAAATTGTAATTCCTTTCATTTAAGACATTTTTCTTGGACATGCAGTCAAGTACTTAGACTTTTACGCTGCTTTGGGCTTACTGGCGGAGTTTGATGATTGGCTGGAGCAAATGCCAGAGATCCAACAGATGTAGGAGGAAGAATGTTGGGCGAGGAACCCGAACTGGCAGAGTTTGGCCGGGAGAGGCTATCAAATCACTGGTCGCCCAAAAAGGCAAATGGCTTCGGTGGTATACTTTGGCAGTTGGCTAGCATTAGAGCGACCACTTCCGCTGGGGTTGATATACATCATGGGCCTTGTCGAATGCACAATCTTTCTTTCGATCTTGATGTCTTACGATTTATTGGCTTCTCGGTTGCCCCTGCAATCCCTCATTGATCCTTGGGCCACTTTTCTGCTTCTTTCCCGTTCACTACTTCTTCCCCAACCGTCATCGGTGGAACCCTAGGTGAGCCACTGTTGAAGTTGGATAACTCCCAACGTTTTCTTTGCTCGATCTGAGCATCCTAAGTGTGCACTGGTCGATAGTCTGCTATTAGGGCTTCCCAAACTTTTTCGTCTTATTTTTAACCACCACTACCTCCCTCGCTGCCGCGACGACTATACCGATACTCCCATGTTGTGATATTGCGGAGACTCGCCACAGAAAGATTTGACATTATGCACACAAACACAGCAGATACTTCCCAGCCTGGCACTGGTGACATCAAAAAAGACACATCACCGACACGGCGCTCACAAGGAATAACTGGCACAAGCATATCAGCTGGCTGAATGTCTTCTTCGTCATCGGTATCCACCTATATGCTTGCATCCAGGCGTTCTGGGTTCCATTGCAGATCAAGACGGCCGTCTGGGCGGTCATCTACTACTTCATCACCGGGTTGGGCATCACAGCAGGTGCGTTCAATACTACTCCTTATCGAGTCCTGTTATGAGATGCTCACATTTGCTTGGCAGGATATCATCGTTTATGGGCCCACTGCTCCTATTCCGCTCGCCTTCCACTGCGTATCTGGCTCGCCGCAGCGGGGGTGGTTCTATTCAAGGTTCCATCCGCTGGTGGGCTCGTGACCACCGCGCCCACCACCGTTATACCGATACTGAGAAAGATCCCTACTCAGTCCGGAAGGGTCTGCTCTACTCGCACATCGGTTGGATTGTAATGAAGCAGAATCCTAAGCGCATCGGCCGCACTGATATCACTGACCTGAACGAGGACACTGTCGTGGTGTGGCAGCACCGGAACTACCTTAAGATTGTATTATTCATGGGTTTAGCCTTGCCAATGCTCGTGGCTGGCTTTGGCTGGGGCGACTGGTGGGGCGGCATCATCTATGCGGGTATCCTACGAATCTTTTTTGTGCAGCAGGCGACTTTCTGTGTGAACTCTGTGGCTCACTGGCTCGGTGACCAGCCGTTTGATGATCGTAACTCTCCTCGTGATCACGTCATCACCGCCCTAGCCACCCTTGGGGAGGGATATCACAACTTTCACCATGAGTTCCCTTCAGACTACCGCAATGCCATTGAGTGGTACCAGTACGACCCGACCAAGTGGTCTATCTGGATTTGGAAACAGCTGGGACTGGCCTATGACCTGAAGCAGTTCCGTGCCAGTGAGATTGAGAAGGGCCGTGTCCAGCAGCTCCAGAAAAAACTTGACCAGAAGCGCGCCACGCTAGACTGGGGTCTCCCACTCTACCAGCTGCCCGTGATTGAATGGGACGACTACATTGAACAGGTACAGAATGGCCGCGGACTAGTGGTGATTGCTGGTGTAGTACATGACGTGACCGAGTTCATCAAGGACCATCCCGGCGGCAAGCTTATGATCACATCGGGTATTGGCAAGGATGCCACCGCCATGTTCAATGGCGGAGTCTATTGCCACTCAAATGCAGCGCACAACTTGCTGTCAACCATGCGGGTAGGCGTGATACGTGGTGGGTGCGAGGTAGAGATCTGGAAGCGAGCCCAAAAAGAGGAAACATCTGAATACATTCGTGACGGGATGGGTCAGCGCATCATCCGCGCGGGCGAACAGGTTACGCGAATACTGGAGCCCGTTCCTATGGCAGATGCTGCATGACCTTCCAATATGTATCTCGAGGGGCCCTGTATATTCCCCGGAACCTTGGTCATGACCGCGGAAAGGAGGTTAGGGAAAGATAGTCGGATCATTATATCAGAGGGAAATCAAATGTACTTATCTGGGCCAAATTCTATTCGAAGGTGATTTGTACTATACTACGATTTTCTCTCGTGGGTTCATCGATCCGGACACAGTTAACGGGGTTGGTACTCTCCTGTCTGTTCTCAATTTGCAATTGTAGATCAGATACACACCCATTGGTAGTGAGAAACCAGACTATGGTTTATTTAAGACCGAGGACCTCCGTTGCATACGAAGCAATTTGTTTATGTGCAAAACTGAAGTTTTTTAAATGGCATCAGTCCCAATCTCGTACCTGGAATGTACGCAGCTATCGGGTATAGTTCGTATTTCCATAATTTGACGGTTCCGGGATGTTATCTCAAATTGTGCGCGCTCAAATTCACCCAGGTAGAGGGGCTTGTTTTCGTAGGAACCTCTAGATGGTTCTGGTAACATAGATCAGCAGTTTACAAGCTTACAGCTGTGAATTTGGTGAAAATTGTCCACGAAAAGCAGCCGTGAGATAGGCATCGTCTATAACTGTACCAGATCTAAATTTATACGCAATAAACTTGAATAAAGTGACTACATGTTTGGTTAAGTACAGGAACCGGATTTGTTAAGGTTTAACGACTCTATGAGATCATGCCAAATGCAGACTCACCCAATTCTATCCCCAACGGCCGCAGGAATGAAGTCAGTGGCCATACAAAAGATCGCCCGTTTGGGAGATTACTCGCTGGCAATCTGCTAGAATTGCCGCCTGTCGACTCACCTCGGCCAATCTTCCCAAGACCTTTTTATTGCCACCTACAACCCCATACAGTGCATAAGGAATACCGGCGTCTCGGCAGAATTGTAACACCAGCCTCTGGGTTCTCCGTAAGTTGTGCCGCGGGATCCTGGGGAACAAATGGTGAATGGCCTGGAATTGAAGTCCTCCGTGGAAAAAGTCGAGCCATTCAGGACAGTCAATGTCCATGGTAGTGCGCAGCATCTTTTGCGGAAATGATTCAGTGGGGCCAAGATCAGCGGTAGACATGGCGAAGTGGGATAAGGTGAACTGCACATGCAGCGGCATGGTAACCATGTGGCTAACCATAACAAAAGCAAATCGGTTCCATCCCGAAGGGATGGATTTGTAAACAACAAGGTACCCAAACCAGTACCAGAAAGCCAGGTTGCCCGCGATTTCAAACCACCGATGCCACCACGCCGCACCCTTCCGGGGCCCTTGGCCCCCGATAAGGAAGATCCAAGACTGGACATACAAATTGAAACGGCCAAACATCAAAATGGGGTAGTAGAGGAAGGCCTGGTAGGGAACCAAAAATTTGCCAAGGGCGTCATAAGACATGAAACACTCATGATAGGTCGAAAATAGGCTACCAAGAAATCGGTGATTCACGGCAAAAAAAGGCAGATGTTGATTATCAGGGTCGTGTTCCGGAACATTGGTTACAATATGGTGTACATTATGGGTACGCTTCCACCAACCAAGTGAAAGACCCCCCATCGGGGCAGCGATAATCATGCCAAGCATGCTATCAATTGTGAAGTTGTGCGTGATACCCATATGACCGGCATCGTGGGCTGCGAAAACCAGCTGCGACCAGAACCAGCCGAGCCATATAGCACTCATGCAGTACCACCCGGCGTGAAGGAAAAGCAACATAAGACCAAACAGCAATGAGCAACGGGCCAACTCCCAGGCATAAGCGGTATAGTTGCAGTTGTACAATCCCTCGGCCCGAATTTGGTTGTGGAGATGGAGATATTTCTTAGTAATCTCTTTCTGGGTGTCCGTATCCAGTGAAGGGTACTTGTTGATATTAAGCAAAATTTCCTCCTTTGACAAACTGTCGAGAAAGGCGAGTTCATTCTGACCGCTCGAACCTCGGGTTGGTTGCGAGTTGGGATACATTTTGCCTTGGCGTTTGAGCTGACTCTCGGCAGGGATGCACGGTGACATAGGGCCAGGAGTGGCTTTATTCTGTTCCTTGGCATCCAATTCAGCATAATGTCGAAATTGGCCTCCTTGGATAGGAGGAACGAAGTCCTCCCAGCGTCTTTCAATCCTCCCAATCTTGAATCGGGCCATCTTATCTCGTGTTTGCTCCGAGTGAAAACTGTAAAGTTCTGGTCAGCATAGAAAATTTGAACCATGAGCAAGAGATTCAGTTCTGACATGGAGACTTCGATGGTGGCATCCTTGCCAACCATATGTTGGATTGGCTTATTGCCTCCAGGATGGTACTTCATCCACGCGTCGAGTTTAAGAACATTGTGGCCCAAGATAATGATTGAATGTCCATCGGCAATCATTCCTTCCACCTGTCTGATAGACAGTATTTTGTCGGAGCCGGAGGTGCCTTCATTGCCGGATTTCATGGTTGTGGGCATATGTACCATAGGTCGTGCATATATGAGTGTGCTATGTAGGATGTAGTACGCATGTATGTACTAGATTCTGAGGGAAGAGAGAAGAGACATGAAGAGGAAGTAGGGAGAAGGGAAGCCTCGAGCCGATAAAGACGGGACGCGCGGAAGAGTGGATCCCTAGGTGATTGGCTAAGGCCTCTGACTGGAGGCTGGAGACTGGTATGCTGTCTAAATACTATACTGTAAGAGTATGATTGTATTGATGAGTCCATTGTATTCCTTCTATTCCTTTCCGCTTTCTCGATACCGGTGCGCCGTACTTCTAAGGGCAGCTACTGACATGAGTGGTCCCTGGGCACTCCGTTCCGCTCATTCATCATTCCCAAAGCACGCACTGACCTAGTTGCCTGATTATTCTGGCAGTCTTCTAGTGACCGCACCACAGTGAATATTCCAAGACCGCGTTCATATCGCACCAATGTAGGCCCTCACTTGACAAGTACATTGTCCCTAAACTGCATACATACTAACTTCCAGGTCTATGATACTTCAGCCACCACTTTCATAAGGGCATCACAAAGACGATGGCTCAAGGACCTCGTTATTAGTCGTCTATCATGTGCTAAGGGGTATAGATTACGGCTAAGATATCGGGGAAATCATCCAGCGTTCCTGGTCCTTAAAATTCGATATTATTGGCATCACCAGAACCTGAGAACTTGGAATAAAGGAGGCATCTAGTGTATATCAGAGAAATAAGCAGAATCATAGACACACCCACCATTCTCTCACTGTATCCTCCATTTACCAGGTATGCGGTATAACCTTACCCCCTCATCCTCAGCAATAACTCTACGATGCGAGATCTTGACGGACTAGAGGCGCAGGTCCCTTCTTCGCCTAAATATGCAATATAAATTGGGCATCTTGCCTTTTTGTAAAGATTCTTGCTTACTTATTTACACTCCGGGATCTTTCCATTTAGCCTCCTCGGAAATCTAGAAGAGAGCTTGAAATTTCTACCGCGAGTTCGACTTGTGGGTTCCCATTTGTAGGTTACTGTATTCTATAGCTGATTGGCCGTATTCAGAGTCGCTCATCAGCTTAAAATAACCCTGTGGTAGATAAAAGGATGGGTCAATCCTGGTTTCATTGGTGGGTTGTGCATTGTTGTGTCTCTCAAACTGAAATGGCTCGGAGCCAATTGATAATCAAAAAAGGGTTCAGATCACATATGGTAGGGAAATTTCCTAACAGACTTGAAAGTATACCTATGTACTACTGGTGAATTATAGGAGAAAACGGGCAGGGAAAAGGACTGTTCAAAGAAAGGCCGCATTCTGGTAAGCAGGTTTTCAGAACCAACTGTATCAGCGAGTTGTGTTTTTTTATTTTACTTCTGCCGGGGCGGTACAAGGATTTGTAATATATATTGTAGTAGCGGTGAGCAAGCCACTTACTATTGTAATTCTTATACCAAATTTTCCAAGCCTCTATATTGATATAGAAACTTGTTAACCATTTTTAAAGAGTCGACTGCCATGCCCCTCATATAATCAGATGTCCGATCCCCAGAGCGGGCCACCCTTATAATTATCAACGCAAACCACCATAATTCTATTGCATACTTCGCGAATCCAGGCTGAGTGGCAGGGTCTGCTTCGACTTTTGCCACCGCTATATCCCATAGCGCTTTCCATCGCCTGCAAGCGCGGTGCAGGTCATCGGAAAGCGTGGAGGCGAGGCAATTCGCCTTCGTAACTGAAACAATCAGACATAGAGCTAAAGATAGTATAAGTGCCTGCTGGAACCGTAGGACTGGGTAGTGTCTTACCACTTATAATGATGAACAAATCATTTGGCGTGATCCGGCTAAAAGATTGATTCTCTGGTCCTGGGTAAGCATCTGAGAGCAGAAGGCAAATGAAATCTGCTAATGGCTGAGACGGAATCTCAGTAGGTTCCAGCGACAATAATTGTTCAAACTTTTGAGCTGTCTCGGCTTCAAAGAGCTCCTCTCGACAGGGCATATCACCAATCATTTCAGCTACAGAAATCAGTGGAATACAGTTGAGGGCGCCTGCCATAAGGCTGGTATAGACCTGAGTCCAATGTGCTAGGCTGCATCTCTAATTAGTTAGGAACAGCAGACAGATTTCGAACTTAGTTACCGGATGCAGCTTTCGTATTGAATGAATAGAGTCCAATCCTTAGCAGTGTAATCGGTTATGTTGATTCGATGCTTAACTTTGAGAATACCAGACAGTCGAACCGCAGCATTTAGAAGGGGATACTTCTCCACTCGAATTCGACGGCGAGTTAATTCATCGTTTATGCCAATCTGGATGACAAGAATAGTCAGGGCAGCCTGCAGGATCTCTATAGACTCGATTTTCGGGTCCTTAGGTGCATTACCTCCGTGGAGCAACTGTCTGAAAGTTGGGTGACCAAAGATAAACTCCTCCGAAATGTGGAAGAAATGACGAGCTGAGACAGCATGATCCATTGGTGCAGAAAAGAGGGCCCCTATGAGGAATATAGCTAACAAAAGAGGTAGCGAAACCTGCTCATAGCTAAAGGTCGGGATGTGAAGGATCGGATGATATGACCGGATCGAATGGGCATAGACCCCAAGAAAGTATTCGAGATTACGAACAGTAAAGACGGACCTTGCTAAAGAGATATCAAAGTCTGGCAGGTTTGTAGCGTTGCGTAATGCGATAACTTGATGCGTCTTCGATAATTGAGCAACCAACTCCTCGACCCGCTTACTGAGTACTGATGAGCTTATGGTTTTCAATGCATAGTCCTCTGAAAGTTCCGCTGTGGCACTTGGGAAAAGCTCTGTTAGCCAAGGTGAACGTGAGGCTTCGTTCTCTAATGTCGGCTCCAGCCAGCCTAACATCGAGAACCATGGCATGTCGTAAGGTTCACTTCTAACAAAGCCCTCTCTTGCAAGTGATTCAGAAGTACCGAAGGCAGATGGGTCAGTGAAACTCAGGAGCCAAGTTATCCTGGTCGGCCTGGTCACGTCTGTCGTGCATGGAGGCGATTCCCGGCTGTTAATTCGCTGATATGAACACTGCAGGCAGTGAGACAGGCATCGTGAGCATGGTGTAGCTGAGTTACAAGAAACTCTCTTCTGTGCACAATTGTCACATGCATGGGGTTTCTTCCCGCGCCGTTTACTTGGTATATAGAATTCTTGAGCACTCTTGCCACAGCTCTGCATATGGCGACGAGCCACATCCCTATCCCTGGTTAAGGAAACGTTTAAATAGATAGTGGTAGAGAAGCTTACCTCCTGGTGAATCTCTTGCAGCAGGACGGGCAAGCTATCGCAAAATAGTCGGTATCTGCCAAAAATTAGTGCACGGATAAGAGAGGGGGGCGGGTGTTGTACGAGTGGTTTCGTGACGACGTAGATGACTCAGACTGGAATATTCTTTCCCGCATGTTTCACACCCAAAGTGGGATCTGGCAGAGTTACTTGACAAGCCTGACATGTTGCGCAATATGTGAAGTAGATAGCTGAGCTAAGGCAGGGCAGACGTTGTAGGTTTTCTTCCGGCTTATGTGGGTTTTCTTCCGGCTGATGTGGGTTTTCTTCCGGCTGATGTGGGGTTTTCTTCCGGCTTGTGGGCGTCATTCCATCCAATGGGGGGTACGTGTAACCTCTAGGTCAAACAAATTCACTCTCACAGTATTGTCTACCACAATTTACGCCAGTGATTGTCAGTCTCTAGAGGGGAGAGTCCGAATTGCACGGAGATCCGGGGGTGTTCCATACTGATCTATAGAGGGTGCTCCCCGGGGACACCCCCCGCCGCCATACAGTGTCCCCCCTACCGAAGACCCGTGGATCCCTGGTATTTTTCTGGTACATGCGCCCATCCATCTGGTGTGATTTGCCTATCTACTGTGCCCTACCCTACCTATCTACCACACCCATCCACTTCCTATTATCACACCCCTAATCTACCTAGGATCCTATTAAAACTGGTATTATTAAAATCATTACCTCATGTGCTATCTAGTAGTCTTAAAAAAAATTCTTTTTTTCCTCTACCTAGTAGTAGTAGGACTGAAATTCCCCCTACCTATCTACTATAGACTAGCTCCCTATCTATTATAGACCCTCCCTATAGAGGGTGCTCACCGGGGACACCCCCCGCTGCCATAGGGTGTCCCCCCCTACTGAAGACCCATGGATCCCTGGTATTTTTCCAGTACATGCGCCCATCTATCTAGTGTAATTCACCCATCTACTGTGCCCCACCCTGCCTATCTACTATACCTATCTACTTCCCACTGTCACACCCCCTAATCTACCTAGGATCCTATTAAAACTAGTATTATTAAAACTATCACCCCATATACTATCTAACAGTCTTAAAAAAATTCTTTTTTTCCTCTACCTAGTGGTGGTAGGTGTTACGGCACCCTTATCAGTGACCGTACCAGGCAGAATCAGGCGGTCAGGGAAAATGGATATTCTTATTGTGGAGAATTATGATTTGCTTATTCAACGCTCTTTACGGCTACCATCTGGCAGGCAGCTACATCACGTGATCAGGAATACCATTGATCATACCATGAATGGTATACAAGATGGTATATAGGGTACCACAGGGAATACCATGGATGGTATACAGAATAGTATACTAGATCTTATTCCGCGATGGCCCACCCAGGTAGGCCGCATAGTAAAATGGTCTTGGCAGGGTTGGGGTTTGGGGGTGGGCCATGGGTTGATTTGGCCCACCCTCTATCTCCATGAATACTGTATATTATGAATCGATAAATATACCATTTTATTCGCTGAATTCAGAGCTTTCTAATGGTCACATTCCTATTTAAAAATATTAAATATTCAGAGAGCTGAAGGGGGGTGGGGGTTAGCCATATTTTTTGTTGGAGTATGCCAAGAGAATGACCTGCGGGTAGTCTATTCCTAATTAGGCCACCACCTATATAGGGAGGATGCCTGAGGCACCTATCTAGTAGTAGTAGGGGCCTGAATAGTAAGGTATCTATTATATATATTTATTTATTACTAAATAACTCTACCAGCAGTAGGCCTATAGAGGTAGGAGGCATATCTCTAGATAGCCTAAATTCCTAGTAATCTAGTGAATATATTTTTATTATCTAGTACCTAATAAATAGCCCAATAATTACCTAGACCTTATTCCACGACGACCTACCCGGGTAGGTCACATAGTAAAATGGTCTTGGCATTCCTAGGGTTAAGGGGTAGGTCAGAGCATTTTTGACCTACCCTCTATCTCCATGAATACTGTATATATTGAATCGATAAATATACCATTTTATTCGCTGAATTCAGAGCTTTCTAATGGTCACATTCCTATTTAAAAATATTAAATATTCAGAGAGCTGAAGGGGGGTGGGGGTTAGCCATATTTTTTGTTGGGGTATGCCAAGAGAATGACCTGCGGGTAGTCTATTCCTAATTAGGCCACCACCCATATAGGGAGGATGCCTGAGGCACCTCTCTAGTAGTAGTAGGGGCCTAAATAGTAAGGTATCTACTATATTTATTTATTAATTGCTAAATAACTCCACTACCAGTAGGCCTATAGAGGTGGTAGTAGTATCTCTAGATAGCCTAAGTTTCTAGGAATCTAGTGAATATATTTTTATTATCTAGTACCTACTAAATAGGCTAATAATTACCTAAAAGGCAAATTTTTTAGAAATTATTAGCTTACTAACCAGTGGGGGTCTATTATATTCTATTTTTTAATAGGAGTCTAGTGGTACTCTTCTTATTTTAATAGCTCTAATATTCACTAAGTTATTAAGGGCTAAAGTATTATTTTTAAAAATCTAGAGAGGTACTATAGGTAGGAGAGTAAATATATATAATTATACTATTCTTCTTTACTTATATTACTTTTTAATTATATTTATATATATATATATAGTAGTAGTTAGATAGATATTTATATTCAAGGAGGTGGTATAGTAGGAAGGATTTTTTATAGCAGTACAATATATATATATTAGTATAGTAGTTAAGAGAGCTTTATTTACTAACTATAGTAATATAATTCTCTATTAATATATGTCTTATATAGAGGTAGAAAAGTTAAATAATAACTAATAGAGATTATTAATACCTAGACCTTATTCCGCGACGGGGTACCCGGGTACCCCCATAGTAAAAAAGGCTTGGCATTCCCAGGGTTAGAGGGTACCCGCCAGTCAATTTGGGGTACCCCAAAACTCCATGAATATTACATATTTTGAATTAATGAATACACCGTTTTATTCGCTGAATTGAGAGCTTTCTAATGGTCATATTCTTATTTAAATATATTGAATATTCAGAGAGCTGAGGGGGGTGGGGGTAAGCCATATTTTTTGATGGGGTATGCCAAGAGAATGGCCTGCGGGTAGTCTATTCCTAATTAGGCCACCACCCATATAGGGAGCATGCCTGAGGCACCTCTCTAGTAGTAATAGGGGCCTAAATACTAAGGTATCTACTATATCTATTTATTTATTACTAAATAACTCCACCACCAGTTGGCCTATAGAGGTGGGAGGGGTATCTCTAGATAGCCTGAATTTCTGGGAATCTAGTGAATATATTTTTATTATCTAATACCTAATAAATAGCCTAAGAGTTACCTAAAAGGGAAATTTTTTAGAAAGTAGAAGCTGACTAATCATAGGGGGTCTATCATATTCTATTTTTTAATAGGAATCTAGTGATATCCTTCTTATTTTAATAGCTCTAATATTTACTAAGTTACTAAGGGTTAAAGTATTCCTTTCGAAAAATTTGCAGGGGGGACTCTTACCTAGAGGTAAAAGGGTAGTATAGTAAATATATATATCTCTACTATTTATATATCTCTACTATATATATTTATTCTATTTAATATTTATATTTATATATATATATATTTACTAGTGTTGACCAGTTGACTAACGGCCTAGTTTTCACTAAGTGTAGTTGCAGCCCGGGTAGGGGGCGAATGTGAGTGGCCCACTTTGTATGGGAAAATGGACCAACGCATGGACCACTCCATACTAAATGGGCCCCCCAGGACCATTTTCGGACCCGGGAACGTATGCACGCACGATTGCCGCCCAACTGAGGTCGGTGAATATATGTAGGAAGAAAAAACATATATTTCAACCTACACCAGCCAGCCAGCCAGCCAGCCAGCTATATCAGGGTCTTGACTCTATATATTTGATCGATCTACCAGTCCACCAGAGGGTTCTATTCACTATTAGTATTCACTACTACTATTCACTAGGGTCTTGACTCTATATCTATTCTCTTTATTTAAGAGACCTACTAGTATGTCCCTATCTATCTATTCTTTAAAGAAGGCCTCTCTAACCTTTAGGCTTACCTTTCTTATAGCCTCCTCTATCTCTTACTTTTCTTAGTGACTCTCACTATAAAGTGAAGGTTCTTTCAGTCTGAAAAAAAGTGTAAAATTAAAAAAAAGTTTTGATCTTTCTCTCTATTTAAGACACCTACTGGTATGTCCCTATTCTTTTATTCTTTAAGAAGGCCCCTTTAACTAATAGGTCTAAAATTTTATTCAGCCTCCTCTATCTCTTACTTTTCTTAGTGACTCTCACTATAAAGTAAAGGTTCTTTCAGTCTTAAGAAAATTTATTCTCTATATTTTAGAGGTAGGTTCAGATGACTATCTTAAAAAACTATTACTAATATATATATTTAGATTCCTTTATCTTCAACATCTACTTCTCCTTTAACCAGTGAGGTGTGTGTCATTAGGAGGTAAGTTAAATATAATATATATATATAGAAGGGTTAAAGCTAATATATATTTAGAAAATGACTTCCTTTCAGCTTCCTAGCTTTCTTAGCTATATAGAAGCCTATAAGCTTCTAATTTGCTTAGAGGATAGGGTCTATATTCAGCCTAAAGACCTTGAGGGCCACCTTCAATCCCATTTTACTGAGTATGAAATGGAAGAGGGCCAATATCTATCTAATATAAAAAGACTAAATATTGGTACTATTCATGAGACCCAGAAGCTAATTAGGGCTACTGAGCCTATAAACCCTATTTCAAGTCTTTCAACTAAAGTTATTAATGGTTTTGAGTGTATTCTCTGCTATTCACTATTTTTAGTAACTGATTCACTGAAAAGACATATTAGGCAAAAACATAAAGGGGAAAGTCAAAATCCTCTAAGCCTATTTAGGAAGGTCCCTATTCAGTCCCTTTTAGAACAGTCTTATTTCTTTAAGGTAACTGAACCTGAGTCCTCTATCCCTATTAGGGTTAGTGTCTCTAGAGACCCTAACCCTAATAGGGAGGGTTTAGTAGCAGATTTTCTAGCTAAATTCCATGAATTTAAGCAGGGGCTGAATAAAGATAGGGTTTTTAGAGCTAATAGCTCTAGAGATGAGTCATCCTCCTTTCATAATCAGTCTAAATATCCTGAATACTTTCATAATAAGGATCTAGGCCAATTAGAGGGTCTATTCACTCTAGAGACTAGCCCTAATCAATTAGAGGAGTTTCTCTTTTACTGCCTTGATTACCTATTTTGGAAGGGTGAATTAAGAATTAAGTCTTTAAATAGATATTCAAGACTAGTTCTTAATTCCTTCTCTTTAGATAAGATATCTATTAAGCCTTTTAGGCTTTTACAAGAGAAGACTAGTCAGCAGAAATATATTAGGGTATTTAGGGCTTTTATTATCTTCTTAATAAATAGCTTTAAATTAGAGCTGACTAGTACCCCTGATAGGACCCCTCAGAATCCTTTATTCACTCTGAATAGCTCTGATATTCAAGATATAGAGAGGATTATCTCTCTTCTTCAAACCCTAAGCCCTAGAGAAAGCCCTAATCCTAGGGCTAGAAGGGGCCCTAACCCTAGTACTTCTAGTATTAGGCCTGGGTGGGATGATAATCTAATAGAGGATTCTGATGAGGAGGTTGACCCTGATGAGGCCCCTAGTGATAATGAAGATGAATCTGACCAATCAGATGAATCCTATATATATAGTGGGTCTCATTCACTAGCTCAAGTGAAAATAGGATCTCAGCTTATTCAGAAGCTATTTATGGGCCTAGTTGAGACTAAATCTAGTGAATCCTTTAATTCACCTATTAATGCATTTCTCGCATGTTTTAGTATGGATTATAGGCAGGGTCATTTTAAGCCAGTGAATCAGATCACACAGATCTACTCTAGTTTTATATATAGTAGTCAGATGGTTATTCTAGAATACTTATATATATTATTTGAAGAGTCTGATCAAGGTGGTCCAGTGACGTTCTCTGATTTTCTTCATGATTATATGAAGGAATGGGTTATTAACCAATCAGAGAGCCCCCTAGGAGATATATTAGCCCTACGAGCCTATGGGTTTAGGGTTAGTGAGATGACTAGTAGTCTTGGTCAAGAGGTTCTAGAAATCAGGCCTAATGAGCTTAAGTTTAAAAGCTTATTTATTTCTCAGTCAGTGTTAAGAGACTTTTTTAGGGTTACTATTCAAGACCTTGGAAACCAGCTGACTAGAGACTTATTTCTTCAATTTGACTATTTCTTAGAGATTCAACCTAGTATATCTCTAGAGGGGGCTAGTGAATGTGAAGAATTCACTAATATGGCCTATCAGTTCTATTTTCTTTCAAACTATCATGAAGCCCCGTTCTTTAAGGACTTCCTAATTAAGAAGGTTCTAGGCCCAGACCTTTTTAGTGAATGGTTTGAAGTGAATGGGGACCCACCTAAAGTTAAAATTCAAAGGCCTAAGGCTGAATCATTTCTAGAAAAGGCTAGTACCTTCCTCATTAGGCTATTAGCCCTATGTCATATGACTAGTGGAGCCCCAGCCAGAGGTACTGAGATTAATCAGATCCTCTTTAGGAATACTAGGGTTAGGGCTCGGAACCTCTTCTTAGACCCTAGATGTCACTTATTCCTTATTAGGCTGAGCTATAGTAAGACCTTTAGCTTAACTAATATTGAAAAAGAGGCTGTTAGGGTGATTCCCCATGCCCTATCCTATATTCTACTAGCCTATCTTTTAGTGGTTGAGCCTTTTATTGAATTTTTAACTATTCAACTTTCTCAGAAGCTGACTAGGGGGTCTGAGCTTTTATTCTTTAACCCTAAGAGGAATAGGGTTTTTGAATCTAGAGAGATCTCTTATTCACTGAAATATCTGACTCAGCAAAAAATAGGCCAGTCTATTAATTTAAGCTCATGGAGACAGCTTGCTCAGGCTTTTATTAGACTAGGAATGAAAGAGGCTATTCTAGACCTTCCTATTCAGGATACTGAAGTGAATAATGAGACCCTAGGAGCTCAGCAGATGCATCATAACCCTAGAACGGGCTATATGCACTATGGGAGACAGCTAGATCAGCTACAGAACCTACCCTGGAACCAGGAACAGGCCTTTATTCACTTTACTAAACGGTACCATTCCTATTTTGGGGTTAGCCCTAGTCAGCTTCCCATTCTGGCCTTATTATACCCTATTAGGGCTTCAGACTCTCAGTCAACCTCTCAGTCAACCTCTCAGGTGACCCCTCAGGTGACCTCTCAACTAGCTACTAACCCTAGGGTTCCTTCAGTTCCTCTAGCTACTCCTATCGTTCAATTTAGAAGAACTAGAAACCCTAGGGTTAGCCCCCCTACTAGAAATATATCTCTAGGTGAGTTTCATGAATATATATCTCTGTGGTCCCGTCAAAATATATATTCAGAAGCCCTAGAGGAAGAAGAGATTAGTAGTCAAGATCTTGACTCTAGTCAACTAGTAAGACAGGGTTCTAGAGATATACAGAAATATATATCTCTAGATTTTAACCTTCTAGACTGTCTCCTACAGGAGTTCTTTCAAGATAGTCTAGCTAGGTTTAAAAGCCCTGAGCAGCGGTGGGCTCTATTATATATATTAATTAAAGAGCCCTATCTCATTATCACTCTCCCTACTGCTGGTGGAAAAAGCACTCTATTCCTATTAGGGGCTAGTCTAGCTACTAGTAAAACTACTATAGTGATTAGCCCCCTAGTAGCCTTAAAAAGAGAGCTATTTCAGAGAGCCTTAATCCTAGGGTTAGAACCAGCTATATGGGAAGATATATATGAGAATACCCCTACTACTAGACTTCTTCTTATCTCTATAGAGGGGGTAGCTAGTAAATCCTTTTATAGCTATATCCTTAAGCTTCACAGCCAGGGTCAGCTAGATAGGATTATTTTTGATGAGGCTCATTTAATCCCATTGGCTCGATCCTATCGGAAGGTCATGTTTCAGATTAAGCCGGTCATGCAGCTCCCTATTCCTATAGTCTTTATGTCAGCTACCCTAGCCACCCATTCCAGAAAGGCTCTCTGTGATATGATGCTTTTACCTAAAGGGGTTAGACTGATCCAGGGGGATATTAACCAACCTACTATATCATATAGGGTTAGTTTAATCCCTAAAGACTTAGATAGGACTAAGCATGCTCAGTGGGTTATGAGCTTTATTAGAGACTTTAGAATAGAGTCTTCTAGCTCTAGTTCTAGCTCTAGTACTAACCCTAACCCTATTCCTAATAGAGTTAAAGCTATTCTATTCTGTATGACTAAACAAGAGGTGAATGACATTCATAGTGAATATGAGTCATTCACTGCTTATTATCATGCAGATCTAGATGATTCTATTAAGAAAGCTGAGCTAGAGTCTTTTTTAACTTCTCAAAAGACTGTTTTAGTAGCTACTTCAGCTATAGGGGCTGGTTTTGACTTTCCTGATATCTCTCTTACTATTCACTTATATGGGGCTTGGGGGATTAGTGACTTTATTCAAGAGTCTGGTAGGGGTGGTAGAGACCCTAGGGTTTCTGCTTATTCCTACACCCTTACTACTGAATATGAGATGAATATTAAGAAGAAGGACTCCTTAGAGAGGTCTCTTTTTAGAGAATATCTCCAGGAGGCTGTCTGTAGGAGGCGGCTGATTAATAGGGTTTTTCTAGAAAAAGCCCTAGAACGGTGCCCAGAGGGGTATAGCCCCTGTGACCTATGCCTAAAAAGGAATAGTCAAATAAGGGAAGTGAATGAGGAGACTAGAGAGTACTATGAAAGGGCTCAGAGATATACTGAGAATTTTACTCGCTGGGTGGAGAGGCTAGCAGCTAGGTCATGTATTCACTGTATGGTGAATGAATGGAGTAAGTCAAAGCCCTAACCCTAACCTAATTAGTATCTCAGCTAACCTATTTAGGTAACCAAGGACCTAACCAGAAAGCTCAGCCAAAGAGATGGGGTCATTCTAGTATTCACTGTATATATACAGATGAATTACTACAGGGGTTTAGGGCTATTCAAGAGGATCTATATTTTCAGAAGGATTCCTGCTGCTTTCAGTGCTTATTACCCACTAAAGTATGTAAAGGTCATTTTCAATCTAGTGAATCTGAGTGCCTCAGCCCCCCCTATCATACCCCTGTTTCTTAGTGTGGCTTTTAAATATAGGGTCTGGTTACATGAGCAATTCACTGAGCTATTTCAACAGTTTGGTCTAGAGGAGGTGGAGGCTATTCCTAAAGAGGCTATGTTTCAGAAGTTAATACAGTGGGAATGGGTCTTATTAGATACTGAGGTTTTAAATGGGACGCAGCTCATCATTAGGCTTTTAAGGAGGTATGATAGATTATCAGGGAGGTAGAAGGTATATTTTTATTTATGTATTTAAGCTTTTTTACTCTGATTTTATATATTTTATTTCTCTCTATTTTAGTATTTTTACTTTTTACTCTAAAAAATAAAGATCTCTCTAATATTAATCTCTAAGTCTCCTTTTTTCTCTTTCTCTTCTCTTTTATTTTTACTTAAAAAGACTTGAAAGAGATTAAAGACTAGTTAGGAAATAAGAGGGATTCTTAAAATTTACTTAAGAAGTACTTTATTCTATTTTCTATTCCCTTAGATATATTATGAATCATATAGTAATTAGTATAGAAAAGAAAAAGACTCTAAGGATAAGAAGAAGATTAAAAAGAAGGGAATAAGTTAGGAATAAGAGTAATTCTTTTAATTATACTAGGAAATTATCTAGAAAGAGGGATGAAAAGGAAAAGATAAAGAAGAATAAAAGAAGGATAAGTAAGGAAAGAGGATTAGAATAGAAATAGATTTAAAGATTCAGTAAAAGGATATTAGTAAAGAAATAAAGAGGTCAGAAGTTAAGGGTATAGTAGATTAGGAAATAGAAGAATAAGAATTAAAGAGGTAGTAAGAAGAATAGGGGATTAAAGAATAAGAGTTTAAGGAGTAAAATAGGATATATTTTATAAGAATATAATTTAAAGTAGAGATATATTTATAAAAGGGGAAGAAGTAGTGGTGAGAATATATATATATATATATATATATTAGAAAGGAAGTAATAGGAAATAGATATATAGTTATAGAATTCAACGAAATTCAGAGATTATATATATATATATTTTAAATAAATATAGGATTAGTATAACAAAAATCAAGAAGAACCGCTAGAAGGATTAAAGAATGAGATTTAGAGTAGTAGGTAGAGAAGTAGTAAGAAGAATAGGGGATTGTAAAATGAGATTTAGAGTAGTAGGTAGAGAAGTAGTAAGAAGAATAGGGGATTGTAAAATGAGATTTAGAGTAGTAGGTAGAGAAGTAGTAAGAAGAATAGGGGATTGTAAAATGAGATTTAGAGTAGTAGGTAGAGAAGTAGTAAGAAGAATAGGGGATTGCAAAATGAGATTTAGAGTAGTAGGTAGGATAGGAGTTAGAATAGTAGGTAGGAAGAATAGGGGATTGTAGAATGAGATTTAGAGTGGTAGGTAAAATAGGAGATGGAAAGTAGGTAGAAGAATAGGGAATTAGAAAATGAGATTTAGAGTAGTAGGTAGGATAGGGGGTAGAAAGTAGTAAGAAGAATAGGGGGTTGTTGAATGAGAGTTAGAGAGGTAGATAGGGAAGTAGGGGGGAGAAGAAGGAGATAGAAAAGTAAGAAATAGGGTAGGTAGAAGTGGGATGGTAAGTGATGGGATGGTAAGTGATGGGATGGTAAAAGGGGGGATGGTAAATGATGGGTTAGGGTTAGGGTTAGGGTTAGGGTTAGGGTTAGGGGTTAGGGTTAGGGTTAGGGTTA